>JBBPBX010077133.1:0-16943 GCA_038048925.1 Garcialebias charrua
CGTCTGATGACGCGCAGTGGGAGGAGCGTCTGATGACGCGCAGTGGGAGGAGCGTCTGATGACGCGCAGTGGGAGGAGCGTCTGAAGACGCGCAGTGGGAGGAGCGTCTGAAGACGCGCAGTGGGAGGAGCGTCTGAAGACGCGCAGTGGGAGGAGCGTCTGATGACGCGCAGTGGGAGGAGCGTCTGATGACGCGCAGTGGGAGGAGCGTCTGAAGACGCGCAGTGGGAGGAGCGTCTGATGACGCGCAGTGGGAGGAGCGTCTGAAGACGCGCAGTGGGAGGAGCGTCTGAAGACGCGCAGTGGGAGGAGCGTCTGATGACGCGCAGTGGGAGGAGCGTCTGATGACGCGCAGTGGGAGGAGCGTCTGAAGACGCGCAGTGGGAGGAGCGTCTGAAGACGCGCAGTGGGAGGAGCGTCTGATGACGCGCAGTGGGAGGAGCGTCTGATGACGCGCAGTGGGAGGAGCGTCTGAAGACGCGCAGTGGGAGGAGCGTCTGATGACGCGCAGTGGGAGGAGCGTCTGATGACGCGCAGTGGGAGGAGCGTCTGAAGACGCGCAGTGGGAGGAGCGTCTGATGACGCGCAGTGGGAGGAGCGTCTGATGACGCGCAGTGGGAGGAGCGTCTGAAGACGCGCAGTGGGAGGAGCGTCTGAAGACGCGCAGTGGGAGGAGCGTCTGATGACGCGCAGTGGGAGGAGCGTCTGATGACGCGCAGTGGGAGGAGCGTCTGAAGACGCGCAGTGGGAGGAGCGTCTGAAGACGCGCAGTGGGAGGAGCGTCTGATGACGCGCAGTGGGAGGAGCGTCTGAAGACGCGCAGTGGGAGGAGCGTCTGAAGACGCGCAGTGGGAGGAGCGTCTGAAGACGCGCAGTGGGAGGAGCGTCTGAAGACGCGCAGTGGGAGGAGCGTCTGAAGACGCGCAGTGGGAGGAGCGTCTGAAGACGCGCAGTGGGAGGAGCGTCTGAAGACGCGCAGTGGGAGGAGCGTCTGATGACGCGCAGTGGGAGGAGCGTCTGATGACGCGCAGTGGGAGGAGCGTCTGATGACGCGCAGTGGGAGGAGCGTCTGATGACGCGCAGTGGGAGGAGCGTCTGAAGACGCGCAGTGGGAGGAGCGTCTGAAGACGCGCAGTGGGAGGAGCGTCTGAAGACGCGCAGTGGGAGGAGCGTCTGAAGACGCGCAGTGGGAGGAGCGTCTGATGACGCGCAGTGGGAGGAGCGTCTGATGACGCGCAGTGGGAGGAGCGTCTGAAGACGCGCAGTGGGAGGAGCGTCTGAAGACGCGCAGTGGGAGGAGCGTCTGATGACGCGCAGTGGGAGGAGCGTCTGATGACGCGCAGTGGGAGGAGCGTCTGATGACGCGCAGTGGGAGGAGCGTCTGATGACGCGCAGTGGGAGGAGCGTCTGATGACGCGCAGTGGGAGGAGCGTCTGATGACGCGCAGTGGGAGGAGCGTCTGAAGACGCGCAGTGGGAGCAGCGTCTGATGACGCGCAGTGGGAGGAGCGTCTGATGACGCGCAGTGGGAGGAGCGTCTGATGACGCGCAGTGGGAGTATGACGACGCGCAATGGGAGCAGCGTCTGATGACGCGCAGTGGGAGGAGCGTCTGATGACGCGCAGTGGGAGTATGACGACGCGCAGTGGGAGCAGCGTCTGACGACGCGCAGTGGGAGGAGCGTCTGACGACGCGCAGTGGGAGGAGCGTCTGAAGACGCGCAGTGGGAGGAGCGTCTGAAGACGCGCAGTGGGAGGAGCGTCTGAAGACGCGCAGTGGGAGGAGCGTCTGAAGACGCGCAGTGGGAGGAGCGTCTGATGACGCGCAGTGGGAGGAGCGTCTGATGACGCGCAGTGGGAGGAGCGTCTGATGACGCGCAGTGGGAGGAGCGTCTGAAGACGCGCAGTGGGAGGAGCGTCTGAAGACGCGCAGTGGGAGGAGCGTCTGAAGACGCGCAGTGGGAGGAGCGTCTGATGACGCGCAGTGGGAGGAGCGTCTGAAGACGCGCAGTGGGAGGAGCGTCTGATGACGCGCAGTGGGAGGAGCGTCTGATGACGCGCAGTGGGAGGAGCGTCTGAAGACGCGCAGTGGGAGGAGCGTCTGATGACGCGCAGTGGGAGGAGCGTCTGATGACGCGCAGTGGGAGGAGCGTCTGATGACGCGCAGTGGGAGGAGCATCTGATGACGCGCAGTGGGAGGAGCGTCTGATGACGCGCAGTGGGAGGAGCGTCTTGGTCCTTTTCTGGTCGGGTTTGTTTTAAGGCTGCACGATTAATCGCATTTGCGATTATCTCGCGATATGTTAAAACGCGATTCACTAATCGCACGGGCTGCGATTTGACTGGTCACGTGACTTGGCAGTGAGCCGGTCTGGCCGCGCGCAGCTCTGAGCGGAGCAAAACAGAGCAGGAGGGATGGGGGACACCGTGCGCTTCAACACAGTTGCTTCAGGCTCGACAGAAGTCATAAAAGTAATAAATTCAGGTAAGTTAGCTCATTTAAACGTGTATCTGAGCTTAGACGCTGAGACACAGAGACTGCGGGAGATAAACAAAGCGCGAGCTGGTCATTAGACCGGGTCTGTTTTGATGGTGCCCGGTTAGCAGCTAGCTCAGCAAGCTAACGTTCTGCGTGAAAAAGCGCATTATCTGATTAAAATAAAAACAGTTGTGTCGTTAGTGATATGAATTAATACAGAACCAGTAAAAATAATCGCATTTTAAATCGCAATCGCAATTTATAGAAAAAAAATCGCGATTAGATTATTTTCCAAAATCGTTCAGCCCTAGTTTGTTTTGTTTCCTGTTCACCTGACAGATGAAATCAGCTGTACGTGAGCCTCGTTACTACTTGAGTGGGTTTTCTACGAGCCGAACTGCAGCTCAGAAAGTCTTTGTTGAGATTAAAACGTTTCTTTTATGTTTAGGGTGATCGTACGCTCGAGCGGACAGCAGCAACTGTAAAAATGCAAAGTTTCTTACCGGAGGCTGGTTTCTTCATGGAGGCTCGTTGGGCTAAGTTTAAAAAGTCCAAACAAAGTCCCGTCGTTGTTGCGTCATCACATAGCAGAGGCTCTCCCGATTGGTTGCTGCGACGCGTAGAGCAGCCTGAACTTTGGCTGCTCGACGCCTCGGCTTCTTTGGACGCGTCGCGTGCGCGGAAAAGAACTGCCGCGCTGCTTGAAATGCTCAAAACGCGCCGCGTCACGCTTCGCCGCCCCTCGCCGCGCCCCCACATAGACTTTGCATGTAAAGTGGCTGCCTCTGCGTCCTGAAACGCATTTGGTGGGAACCCGGCATGTCACTCGTACAGTCCAGTCAGATGCGCCGCCTACACGTTAGTAAGCGTGTGTGAACTGCAGGTCCGACAGACTCCAGCCTCCGTCCCTGAAACAAACCACGGGTCAGAGCTGCTGCCTCCTCCCTGTTCCTCTTCTCATGAGGCTCCATGAGTTCTGACCCGGGGTTTGTTTCAGGGACGGAGGCTGGAAACACAGTCGGACCTGCAGCTGCACGTCACACACGCTCATGCTCCACTCCGCTGTTTTAAATGGTGACAAAGAGTCGTAGTTGTGACCTTTCGTCTGGACTGTTTTCAGCATTGTCTACAGAAATCCTCTCTCTGGAGTCATCTGACAGTTTAACTCCAAACCATGTCTGAAAGAACAGTCATTGTTTTTCATTTTGCTGCTCTTCATATCTATGTTTACTTGTGATAGACATCTCCTCTCCCGCCTGCCTGTCATTATCCAGTCTGTTACAGAGGCCCATCAGTAGCAGTGTTGCCAGACGTACTTTAATGTCGAGCCAGTGTTGCCAGACGTACATTAATGTTGTGTGTACGTCTGGCAACACTGGCACAACATTAATGTACGTCTGGCAACACGTGCGCAGAGTTTCCTGCAGGTTTCTGACAAATGGAGAAGTTTGGCTGTCTCTGCTCTGTGAGGCTCTTGTACCTGACCCTGTCTCACCTGTGTCTGAAGGAGTGAGGGGGCGGAGTCTGCTCCAGGTGCTGCAGGATGAACGGCAGCAGCGCTTCAGCACCGATGAACACCAGGGTCAAAGTTGAAGCAGGTAAGCACCAGAGCTGAAAACACCTGTCTGTCTCTCATCTGTCTGTCTCTCATCTGTCTGTCTCTCATCTGTCTGTCTCTCATCTGTCGGTCTCTCATCTGTCTGTCTCTCATCTGTCTGTCTCTCATCTGTCTGTCTCTCATCTGTCTGTCTCTCATCTGTCGGTCTCTCATCTGTCTGTCTCTCATCTGTCTGTCTCTCATCTGTCTGTCTGTCTCATCTGTCTGTCTCTCATCTGTCTGTCTCTCACCTGTCTGTCTGTCTCATCTGTCTGTCTCTCATCTGTCGGTCTCTCATCTGTCTGTGTCTCATCTGTCTGTCTCTCATCTGTCTGTCTCTCATCTGTCTGTCTCTCATCTGTCTGTCTGTCTCATCTGTCTGTCTGTCTCATCTGTCTGTCTCATCTATCTGTCTCTCATCTGTCTGTCTGTCTCATCTGTCTGTCTCTCATCTGTCTGTCTCTCACCTGTCTGTCTGTCTCATCTGTCTGTCTCTCATCTGTCTGTCTCTCATCTGTCTGTCTCATCTGTCTGTCTCTCATCTGTCTGTCTCTCATCTGTCTGTCTGTCTCATCTGTCTGTCTCATCTGTCTGTCTCTCATCTGTCTGTCTCTCATCTGTCTCTCATCTGTCGGTCTCTCATCTGTCTGTCTCTCATCTGTCTGTCTCTCATCTGTCTGTCTCTCATCTGTCTGTCTCTCATCTGTCTGTCTCTCATCTGTCTGTCTCTCATCTGTCTGTCTCTCATCTGTCTGTCTCTGTCTGTCTGTCTCTCATCTGTCTGTCTCTCATCTGTCTGTCTCTCATCTGTCTGTCTCTCATCTGTCTGTCTCTCATCTGTCTGTCTCTCATCTGTCTGTCTCTCATCTGTCTGTCTCTCATCTGTCGGTCTCTCATCTGTCTGTCTCTCATCTGTCTGTCTGTCTCATCTGTCTGTCTCTCATCTGTCTGTCTCTCATCTGTCTGTCTCTCATCTGTCTGTCTCTCATCTGTCTGTCTCATCTGTCTGTCTCTCATCTGTCTGTCTCTCATCTGTCTGTCTCTCATCTGTCTGTCTCTCATCTGTCTGTCTCTCATCTGTCTGTCTCTCATCTGTCTGTCTCTCATCTGTCTGTCTCTCATCTGTCTGTCTCTCATCTGTCTGTCTCTCATCTGTCTGTCTCTCATCTGTCTGTCTCATCTGTCTGTCTCTCATCTGTCTGTCTCTCACCTGTCTGTCTCTCATCTGTCTGTCTCTCATCTGTCTGTCTCTCATCTGTCTGTCTCTCATCTGTCTGTCTGTCTCATCTGTCTGTCTCTCATCTGTCTGTCTCTCACCTGTCTGTCTGTCTCATCTGTCTGTCTCTCATCTGTCTGTCTCTCACCTGTCTGTGTCTCATCTGTCTGTCTCTCATCTGTCTGTCTCTCATCTGTCTGTCTGTCTCATCTGTCTGTCTCTCATCTGTCTGTCTCTCATCTGTCTGTCTGTCTTATCTGTCTGTCTCTCATCTGTCTGTCTCTCATCTGTCTGTCTCTCATCTGTCTGTCTCTCACCTGTCTGTCTCTCATCTGTCTGTCTCATCTGTCGGTCTCTCATCTGTCTGTCTCTCACCTGTCTGTCCGTCTCATCTGTCTGTCTCTCATCTGTGTGTCTCTCATCTGTCTGTCTCTCATCTGTCTGTCTCTCATCTGTCTGTCTGTCTCATCTGTCTGTCTCTCATCTGTCTGTCTCTCATCTGTCTGTCTGTCTCATCTGTCTGTCTCTCATCTGTCTGTCTCTCATCTGTCTGTCTCTCATCTGTCTGTCTCTCACCTGTCTGTCTCTCATCTGTCTGTCTCATCTGTCGGTCTCTCATCTGTCTGTCTCTCACCTGTCTGTCCGTCTCATCTGTCTGTCTCTCATCTGTGTGTCTCTCATCTGTCTGTCTCTCATCTGTCTGTCTCTCATCTGTCTGTATGTCTCATCTGTCTGTCTCTCATCTGTCTGTCTCTCACCTGTCTGTCTGTCTCATCTGTCTGTCTCTCATCTGTCTGTCTCTCACCTGTCTGTGTCTCATCTGTCTGTCTCTCATCTGTCTGTCTCTCATCTGTCTGTCTGTCTCTCATCTGTCTGTCTCTCATCTGTCTGTCTCTCATCTGTCTGTCTCTCATCTGTCTGTCTCATCTGTCTGTCTCTCATCTGTCTGTCTCTCATCTGTCTGTCTCTCATCTGTCTGTCTCTCATCTGTCTGTCTCTCATCTGTCTGTCTCTCATCTGTCTGTCTCTCATCTGTCTGTCTCTCATCTGTCTGTCTCTCATCTGTCGTCTCTCATCTGTCTGTCTCTCATCTGTCTGTCTCTCATCTGTCTGTCTGTCTCATCTGTCTGTCTCTCATCTGTCTGTCTCTCACCTGTCTGTCTGTCTCATCTGTCTGTCTCTCATCTGTCGGTCTCTCATCTGTCTGTGTCTCATCTGTCTGTCTCTCATCTGTCTGTCTCTCATCTGTCTGTCTCTCATCTGTCTGTCTGTCTCATCTGTCTGTCTCATCTGTCTGTCTCATCTGTTTGTCTCTCATCTGTCTGTCTGTCTCATCTGTCTGTCTCTCATCTGTCTGTCTCTCACCTGTCTGTCTGTCTCATCTGTCTGTCTCTCATCTGTCGGTCTCTCATCTGTCTATGTCTCATCTGTCTGTCTCATCTGTCTGTCTCTCATCTGTCTGTCTCTCATCTGTCGGTCTCTCATCTGTCGGTCTCTCATCTGTCTGTCTCTCATCTGTCTGTCTCTCATCTGTCTGTCTCTCATCTGTCTGTCTCTCATCTGTCTGTCTCTCATCTGTCTGTCTGTCTCTCATCTGTCTGTCTCTCATCTGTCTGTCTGTCTCTCATCTGTCTGTCTCTCATCTGTCTGTCTCTCATCTATCTGTCTCTCACCTGTCTGTCTCTCATCTGTCTGTCTCATCTGTCGGTCTCTCATCTGTCTGTCTCTCACCTGTCTGTCTGTCTCATCTGTCTGTCTCTCAGCTGTCTGTCTCTCACCTGTCTGTCTCTCATCTGTCTGTCTCATCTGTCGGTCTCTCATCTGTCTGTCTCTCATCTGTCTGTCTCTCATCTGTCTGTCTCTCATCTGTCTGTCTCTCATCTGTCTGTCTCTCTTCTGTCTGTCTCTCATCTGTCTGTCTGTCTCTCATCTGTCTGTCTCTCACCTTTCTGTCTCTCACCTGTCTGTCTCTCATCTATCTGTCTCTCACCTGTCTGTCTCTCATCTGTCTGTCTCATCTGTCGGTCTCTCATCTGTCTGTCTCTCACCTGTCTGTCTGTCTCATCTGTCTGTCTCTCAGCTGTCTGTCTCTCACCTGTCTGTCTCTCATCTGTCTGTTCTCATCTGTCGGTCTCTCATCTGTCTGTCTCTCAGCTGTCTGTCTCTCATCTGTCTGTCTCTCATCTATCTGTCTCTCATCTGTCTGTCTCTCACCTGTCTGTCTCTCATCTGTCTGTCTCTCTTCTGTCTGTCTCTCATCTGTCTGTCTGTCTCTCATCTGTCTGTCTCTCACCTGTCTGTCTCTCACCTGTCTGTCTCTCATCTGTCTGTCTCTCATCTGTCTGTCTCTCATATATGAATGTTTGATATATGAATGTTTCTGTTAAATTATTATTTTATATATGAATGTTTCTGTTAAATTATTATTTTATATATGAATGTTTCTGTTAAATTATTATTTTATATATGAATGTTTCTGTTAAATTATTATTTTATATATGAATGTTTCTGTTAAATTATTATTTTATATATGAATGTTTCTGTTAAATTATTATTTTATATATGAATGTTTCTGTTAAATTATTATTTTATATATGAATGTTTCTGTTAAATTATTATTTTATATATGAATGTTTCTGTTAAATTATTATTTTATATATGAATGTTTCTGTTAAATTATTATTTTATATATGAATGTTTCTGTTAAATTATTATTTTATATATGAATGTTTCTGTTAAATTATTATTTTATATATGAATGTTTCTGTTAAATTATTATTTTATATATGAATGTTTCTGTTAAATTATTATTTTATATATGAATGTTTCTGTTAAATTATTATTTTATATATGAATGTTTCTGTTAAATTATTATTTTATATATGAATGTTTCTGTTAAATTATTATTTTATATATGAATGTTTCTGTTAAATTATTATTTTATATATGAATGTTTCTGTTAAATTATTATTTTATATATGAATGTTTCTGTTAAATTATTATTTTATATATGAATGTTTCTGTTAAATTATTATTTTATATATGAATGTTTCTGTTAAATTATTATTTTATATATGAATGTTTCTGTTAAATTATTATTTTATATATGAATGTTTCTGTTAAATTATTATTTTATATATGAATGTTTCTGTTAAATTATTATTTTATATATGAATGTTTCTGTTAAATTATTATTTTATATATGAATGTTTCTGTTAAATTATTATTTTATATATGAATGTTTCTGTTAAATTATTATTTTATATATGAATGTTTCTGTTAAATTATTATTTTATATATGAATGTTTCTGTTAAATTATTATTTTATATATGAATGTTTCTGTTCAGTGAACTGAGACGACTTGTGTTGTGACTTGGAGCTTTAGAAATAAACTGAACTGAAGTGAACATGTGTGTGTCACCTGTCTCTAGATGAGTGGAGTAAGGAGGACTGTCTGACCCTGTTGGACCGGATCCGGACCCTCCTTCCTGAAGGAGACACCATGAAGTATAAAACCACCGAGTCTCACTTCGACTGGGACAAAGTCGGTTTTGGACAGTTCTCTGGAGTCATGTGCCGCCAGAAATGGCAGAAGGTCTCCTCGGAGGTACGTAGCAGTGACGTGATCCGGTTCAGAGTGACGTGATCCGGTTCAGAGTGACGTGATCCGGTTCAGAGTGACGGGATCCGGTTCAGAGTGACGTGATCCGGTTCAGAGTGACGGGATCCGGTTCAGAGTGACGGGATCCGTTCAGAGTGACGTGATCCGGTTCAGAGTGACGTGATCCGGTTCAGAGTGACGTGATCCGGTTCAGAGTGACGTGATCCGGTTCAGAGTGACGTGATCCGGTTCAGAGTGACGTGATCCGGTTCAGAGTGACGTGATCCGGTTCAGAGTGACGTGATCCGGTTCAGAGTGACGTGATCCGGTTCAGAGTGACGTGATCCGGTTCAGAGTGACGTGATCCGGTTCAGAGTGACGTGATCCGGTTCAGAGTGACGTGATCCGGTTCAGAGTGACGTGATCCGGTTCAGAGTGACGTGATCCGGTTCAGAGTGACGTGATCCGGTTCAGAGTGACGTGATCCGGTTCAGAGTGACGTGATCCGGTTCAGAGTGACGTGATCCGGTTCAGAGTGACGTGATCCGGTTCAGAGTGACGTGATCCGGTTCAGAGTGACGTGATCCGGTTCAGAGTGACGTGATCCGGTTCAGAGTGACGTGATCCGGTTCAGAGTGACGTGATCCGGTTCAGAGTGACGTGATCCGGTTCAGAGTGACGTGATCCGGTTCAGAGTGACGTGATCCGGTTCAGAGTGACGTGATCCGGTTCAGAGTGACGTGATCCGGTTCAGAGTGACGTGATCCGGTTCAGAGTGACGTGATCCGGTTCAGAGTGACGTGATCCGGTTCAGAGTGACGTGATCCGGTTCAGAGTGACGTGATCCGGTTCAGAGTGACGTGATCCGGTTCAGAGTGACGTGATCCGGTTCAGAGTGACGTGATCCGGTTCAGAGTGACGTGATCCGGTTCAGAGTGACGTGATCCGGTTCAGAGTGACGTGATCCGGTTCAGAGTGACGTGATCCGGTTCAGAGTGACGTGATCCGGTTCAGAGTGACGTGATCCGGTTCAGAGTGACGTGATCCGGTTCAGAGTGACGTGATCCGGTTCAGAGTGACGTGATCCGGTTCAGAGTGACGTGATCCGGTTCAGAGTGACGTGATCCGGTTCAGAGTGACGTGATCCGGTTCAGAGTGACGTGATCCGGTTCAGAGTGACGTGATCCGGTTCAGAGTGACGTGATCCGGTTCAGAGTGACGTGATCCGGTTCAGAGTGACGTGATCCGGTTCAGAGTGACGTGATCCGGTTCAGAGTGACGTGATCCGGTTCAGAGTGACGTGATCCGGTTCAGAGTGACGTGATCCGGTTCAGAGTGACGTGATCCGGTTCAGAGTGACGTGATCCGGTTCAGAGTGACGTGATCCGGTTCAGAGTGACGTGATCCGGTTCAGAGTGACGTGATCCGGTTCAGAGTGACGTGATCCGGTTCAGAGTGACGTGATCCGGTTCAGAGTGACGTGATCCGGTTCAGAGTGACGTGATCCGGTTCAGAGTGACGTGATCCGGTTCAGAGTGACGTGATCCGGTTCAGAGTGACGTGATCCGGTTCAGAGTGACGTGATCCGGTTCAGAGTGACGTGATCCGGTTCAGAGTGACGTGATCCGGTTCAGAGTGACGTGATCCGGTTCAGAGTGACGTGATCCGGTTCAGAGTGACGTGATCCGGTTCAGAGTGACGTGATCCGGTTCAGAGTGACGTGATCCGGTTCAGAGTGACGTGATCCGGTTCAGAGTGACGTGATCCGGTTCAGAGTGACGTGATCCGGTTCAGAGTGACGTGATCCGGTTCAGAGTGACGTGATCCGGTTCAGAGTGACGTGATCCGGTTCAGAGTGACGTGATCCGGTTCAGAGTGACGTGATCCGGTTCAGAGTGACGTGATCCGGTTCAGAGTGACGTGATCCGGTTCAGAGTGACGTGATCCGGTTCAGAGTGACGTGATCCGGTTCAGAGTGACGTGATCCGGTTCAGAGTGACGTGATCCGGTTCAGAGTGACGTGATCCGGTTCAGAGTGACGTGATCCGGTTCAGAGTGACGTGATCCGGTTCAGAGTGACGTGATCCGGTTCAGAGTGACGTGATCCGGTTCAGAGTGACGTGATCCGTTCAGAGTGACGTGATCCGGTTCAGAGTGACGTGATCCGGTTCAGAGTGACGTGATCCGGTTCAGAGTGACGTGATCCGGTTCAGAGTGACGTGATCCGGTTCAGAGTGACGTGATCCGGTTCAGAGTGACGTGATCCGGTTCAGAGTGACGTGATCCGTTCAGAGTGACGTGATCCGGTTCAGAGTGACGTGATCCGGTTCAGAGTGACGTGATCCGGTTCAGAGTGACGTGATCCGGTTCAGAGTGACGTGATCCGTTCAGAGTGACGTGATCCGGTTCAGAGTGACGTGATCCGGTTCAGAGTGACGTGATCTGTTCAGAGTGACGTGATCTGTTCAGAGTGACGTGATCCGGTTCAGAGTGACGTGATCCGGTTCAGAGTGACGTGATCCGGTTCAGAGTGACGTGATCCGGTTCAGAGTGACGTGATCCGGTTCAGAGTGACGTGATCCGGTTCAGAGTGACGTGATCCGGTTCAGAGTGACGTGATCCGGTTCAGAGTGACGTGATCCGGTTCAGAGTGACGTGATCCGGTTCAGAGTGACGTGATCCGGTTCAGAGTGACGTGATCCGGTTCAGAGTGACGTGATCCGGTTCAGAGTGACGTGATCCGGTTCAGAGTGACGTGATCCGGTTCAGAGTGACGTGATCCGGTTCAGAGTGACGTGATCCGGTTCAGAGTGACGTGATCCGGTTCAGAGTGACGTGATCCGGTTCAGAGTGACGTGATCCGGTTCAGAGTGACGTGATCCGGTTCAGAGTGACGTGATCCGGTTCAGAGTGACGTGATCCGGTTCAGAGTGACGTGATCCGGTTCAGAGTGACGTGATCCGGTTCAGAGTGACGTGATCCGGTTCAGAGTGACGTGATCCGGTTCAGAGTGACGTGATCCGGTTCAGAGTGACGTGATCCGGTTCAGAGTGACGTGATCCGGTTCAGAGTGACGTGATCCGGTTCAGAGTGACGTGATCCGGTTCAGAGTGACGTGATCCGGTTCAGAGTGACGTGATCCGGTTCAGAGTGACGTGATCCGGTTCAGAGTGAAGTGATCCGGTTCAGAGTGACGTGATCCGGTTCAGAGTGACGGGATCTGGTTCAGAGTGACGGGATCCGGTTCAGAGTGACGTGATCTGGTTCAGAGTGACGTGATCCAGTTCAGAGTGACGTGATCCGTTTTTGGAGGTTCCAGTTTTTAACGTTCAGATTGTTTGTCCAGGTTCGTAAGTACAGGACGATGACGGAACTCATCGTGGACGCCACAGAGTTTGTGAAGAACCCGTACAAAGGCAAGAAACTGAAGGTGAGACATTGTGAGGCTTTGATGGTCCTGGATCTGCTGCACTAGAAACTGGACCTGAAGAGTTCTGGACACAGGCATGACCTTTGACCTTTGACCTGTCCAGACCCACCCAGACTTCCCCAAGAAGCCCTTAACTCCATACTTCCGCTTCTTCATGGAGAAACGAGCCAAATATGCCAAAATCCACCCAGAGATGAGCAACCTGGACCTGACCAAGATCCTGTCCAAGAAGTACAAGGAGCTGCCAGACAAGAAGAAGGTTTGGACCAGAACCAGAACCTGCACCAACACATCTGGAGCACATCTCACATCTGGAGCACATCTCACATCATCTGGAGCACATCTCACATCTGGAGCACATCTCACATCTGGAACACATCTCACATCTGGAACACATCTCACATCTGGAACACATCTCACATCATCTGGAACACATCTCACATCTGGAACACATAGCACATCATCTGGAGCACATCTCACATCTGGAACACATCTCACATCTGGAACACATCTCACATCATCTGGAGCACATCTCACATCTGGAACACATCTCACATCTGGAACACATCTCACATCATCTGGAGCACATCTCACATCTGGAACACATCTCACATCTGGAACACATCTCACATCATCTGGAGCACATCTCACATCTGGAACACATCTCACATCTGGAGCACATCTCACATCATCTGGAGCACATCTCACATCTGGAACACATCTCACATCTGGAGCACATCTCACATCTGGAGCACATCTCACATCTGGAACACATCTCACATCTGGAGCACATCTCACATCTGGAACACATCTCACATCTGGAGCACATCTCACATCATCTGGAACACATCTCACATCTGGAACACATCTCACATCATCTGGAGCACATCTCACATCTGGAGCACATCTCACATCTGGAGCACATCTCACATCTGGAGCACATCTCACATCATCTGGAACACATCTCACATCTGGAACACATCTCACATCATCTGGAACACATCTCACATCTGGAGCACATCTCACATCATCTGGAGCACATCTCACATCATCTGGAGCACATCTCACATCTGGAACACATCTCACATCTGGAGCACATCTCACATCATCTGGAACACATCTCACATCATCTGGAACACATCTCACATCTGGAACACATCTCACATCATCTGGAGCACATCTCACATCTGGAGCAAATCTCACATCATCTGGAGCACATCTCACATCTGGAGCACATCTCACATCATCTGGAACACATCTCACATCTGGAACACATCTCACATCATCTGGAGCACATCTCACATCTGGAGCACATCTCACTAACATCTCACATCTGGAACACATCTCACATCTGGAACACATCTCACATCGGGAACACATCTCACATCTGGAGCACATCTCACATCATCTGGAACACATCTCACATCATCTGGAGCACATCTCACATCTGGAGCACATCTCACAGCATCTGGAGCACATCTCACATCATCTGGAACACATCTCACATCATCTGGAACACATCTCACATCATCTGGAGCACATCTCACATCTGGAACACATCTCACATCATCTGGAGCACATCTCACATCTGGAACACATCTCACATCGGGAACACATCTCACATCATCTGGAACACATCTCACATCTGGAACACATCTCACATCTGGAACACATCTCACATCTGGAACACATCTCACATCTGGAACACATCTCACATCATCTGGAGCACATCTCACATCTGGAATACATCTCACATCTGGAACACATCTCACATCTGGAACACATCTCACATCTGGAACACATCTCACATCTGGAACACATCTCACATCATCTGGAGCACATCTCACATCTGGAGCACATCTCACATCATCTGGAGCACATCTCACATCTGGAGCACATCTCACATCATCTGGAACACATCTCACTTCTGGAACACATCTCACATCTGGAACATATCTCACATCATCTGGAGCACATCTCACATCTGGAGCACATCTCACATCTGGAACACATCTCACATCTGGAACACATCTCACATCTGGAACATATCTCACATCTGGAACACATCTCACATCATCTGGAACACATCTCACATCTGGAGCACATCTCACATCATCTGGAGCACATCTCACATCTGGAACACATCTCACATCTGGAACATATCTCACATCTGGAACATATCTCACATCATCTGGAGCACATCTCACATCTGGAACACATCTCACATCTGGAACACATCTCACATCTGGAACATATCTCACATCATCTGGAGCACATCTCACATCTGGAGCACATCTCACATCATCTGGAGCACATCTCACATCTGGAGCACATCTCACATCATTTGGACCACATCTCACATCATCTGGAGCACATCTCACATCTGGAGCACATCTCACATCATCTGGAACACATCTCACATCTGGAACACATCTCACATCATCTGGAGCACACATCTCACATCATCTGGAGCACATCTCACATCTGGAGCACATCTCACATCATCTGGAGCACATCTCACATCTGGAACACATCTCACATCGTCTGGAGCACATCTCACATCATCTGGAACACATCTCACATCTGGAGCACATCTCACATCATCTCGAGCACATCTCACATCTGGAACACATCTCACATCTGGAGCACATCTCACATCTAGAACACATCTCACATCTGGAGCACATCTCACATCATCTGGAACACATCTCACATCATCTGGAACACATCTCACATCATCTGGAACACATCTCACATCTGGAGCACATCTCACATAATCTGGAACACATCTCACATCATCTGGAGCACATCTCACCTCTGGAGCACATCTCACATCATCTGGAGCACATCTCACATCATCTGGAGCACATCTCACATCTGGAGCACATCTCACATCATCTGGAGCACATCTCACATCTGGAGCACAACTCACATCATCTGGAGCACATCTCACATCTGGAACACATCTCACATCTGGAACACATCTCACATCTGGAACACATCTCACATCTGGAACACATCTCACATCTGGAACACATCTCACATCTGGAGCACATCTCACATCTGGAGCACATCTCACATCTGGAACACATCTCACATCTGGAACACATCTCACATCATCTGGAGCACATCTCACATCTGGAACACATCTCACATCTGGAGCACATCTCACATCTGGAGCACATCTCACATCTGGAACACATCTCACATCATCTGGAACACATCTCACATCATCTGGAACACATCTCACATCTGGAGCACATCTCACATCTGGAACACATCTCACATCTGGAACACATCTCACATCATCTGGAGCACATCTCACATCTGGAACACATCTCACATCTGGAGCACATCTCACATCTGGAGCACATCTCACATCTGGAACACATCTCACATCTGGAACACATCTCACATCATCTGTAGCACATCTCACATCTGGAACACATCTCACATCTGGAACACATCTCACATCATCTGGAGCACATCTCACATCTGGAACACATCTCACATCTGGAACACATCTCACATCATCTGGAGCACATCTCACATCTGGAACACATCTCACATCTGGAACACATCTCACATCATCTGGAGCACATCTCACATCTGGAACACATCTCACATCTGGAGCACATCTCACATCATCTGGAGCACATCTCACATCTGGAACACATCTCACATCATCTGGAGCACATCTCACATCTGGAACACATCTCACATCTGGAACACATCTCACATCTGGAGCACATCTCACATCTGGAGCACATCTCACATCTGGAACACATCTCACATCATCTGGAACACATCTCACATCATCTGGAACACATCTCTCATCTGGAGCACATCTCACATCTGGAACACATCTCACATCTGGAACACATCTCACATCATCTGGAGCACATCTCACATCTGGAACACATCTCACATCTGGAGCACATCTCACATCTGGAGCACATCTCACATCTGGAACACATCTCACATCTGGAACACATCTCACATCATCTGGAGCACATCTCACATCTGGAACACATCTCACATCTGGAACACATCTCACATCATCTGGAGCACATCTCACATCTGGAACACATCTCACATCTGGAACACATCTCACATCATCTGGAGCACATCTCACATCTGGAACACATCTCACATCTGGAACACATCTCACATCATCTGGAGCACATCTCACATCTGGAACACATCTCACATCTGGAGCACATCTCACATCTGGAGCACATCTCACATCTGGAGCACATCTCACATCATCTGGAGCACATCTCACATCTGGAGCACATTTCACATCTGGAGCACATCTCACATCATCTGTCAACAGAACTGTTTGTTTTCTCTGCAGCAAAAGTACATCAGTGAGTTCCAGCAGGAGAAGGAGGACTTTGAGAGGAACATGGCTCGATTTAAGTGAGTGACCCGGTTCTGACCCGCCAACAGGCCGAGTCAGAACATGACTCTCTAATGTCGTCTCTCCTGCAGGGAGGAGCATCCAGACCTCATGGAGGAGAGGAAGAAGACCGATCTGCCAGAAAAACCCAAGACCCCCCAACAGCTGTGGTACAACCACGAGAAGAAGGCCTACATGAAGCTGCACCCAGAGGTGCCC
>JBBPBX010077134.1:0-16943 GCA_038048925.1 Garcialebias charrua
TTTTCAGTAGGTTTGTTTTCTGCCACCTGGGTGTAGGTTTATATTTTTCAGCATTACTTCTTAAAACAATAGTTTCAAATAGGGATGGGGCCGATCCGATCCAGTATCGGTATCGGCATCCGATACCAGCATAATTTAAGTATCGGATATCGGATTCAACCTGCCGATATTTCCGATCCGGCTTCAAAGAGCACATGTGATCCACCATATTCTGTGACTGCCCTCTTAACATTGTGTGAGTTAAACCCATTGAAGACACTCTGGGCCTCACAACATGAAACAAAGCACACAACAGGCAGGTCTATATCACAGACGTCCTTCTCACTCATGGTGCAGCTGGAAAACTAAAAAAACACTAAGCATTATGGGAAAGACAACACAGTCCACTCCCCTTAACCACTACGGGAGGAGATTTTGTTGTCTTTCCCATAATGCTCAGCTGTATTTTAGACTAAAATGCTACAAATACTAATGCTTAGCAGTATTTTAGACTAGGCACAATGACACAATGTTAAGACAGTAGTCACATAATAGTCGCAGTGAAAAAAATTCATTATTACAGCCTCTTATACCTGAACGGTATCGGATCGAAAAAGTATCGGTATCGGTCGATACCCAGATTTAAGTATTGGTATCGGATCGGAAATAAGAAATGTGGATCGGTGCATCCCTAGTTTCAAACAGAAGAGCCTGCAGCTGTGGTTTAGTCACAGAACGTACCGCTGAGTCAGCTTTTGGATCTCAGCATCTTTTCTCGTCACTTCTTGACGAGCTGTCCGTAAAAGTGCAGAAATGTTTTTCTTGAGGCAGAGGTTCTCTTTGCTCAACGTTGTGTTCTGTAAACAGGAAGAAACAAACAGGTTAGAGTTTATTATCCTTTGGTAGAGTCATGAAATACTAAAGAACTGCGACATGATCAATCACAGCAGCCATTTTTTACCCCGTCACGCCAACTAAAATTTGAAAGATGGCTTCTAATAAACACCCAATGAGTGTTTCTCAGGGAATATGCTTATAATATATATTATTATACATTAACATGATAAAGTGCATTTCATTCAGATCTGAAATATGCAGAGAGGCTGAATAGACTCCAAGTAAGCTGAAATAAGCAGAAACGTAGATGGAAAAGCTAAAAAAAAAAGAAAAAAGAAGAAGAGGCTGAAGTGAGCAGTGAAATATCTAAAGCCCCCAGTATACTCCCACCTACGTCCGACGCGTACTGTACGCAGAGGGTTCAGACATCATACTGGAGTATCCACCCTGAGCAGCTGCAGCGCAGCTCCACAGACAAAGAGCGTTTGCCTACGGGACAAATTGAGGTCGCTGATTGGTCATTTGCTGACACGCCTACTGAATTGATTGACAGTAAAAAAAAAAAAAAAACGCTGGCAGCCGCAGCAGTGTTCTGTGTTTATATGATGTTAATAAAAAGTTCTAAAAAAATAAAAAAACAGGGAGCGCTGTTCCTGCAGCCCACACATCAGACCAGCACACCAGGAAATCTGCAGAACCTCCCGCAGCCACGCTGGACCTGAGTTTAATTCGCTCGTGACAAATTTGTTCATTTCTCATCATTTCAGTCATGGAGTCAACGGAGGAGGAAGAGATCACTGCCTTTTGGCAAAAAAAAAACAAAAGAAAAGGCCAGATCAGGGATGAAGAAGGGGAATTTAATACATTTGTGTCGCATACAAATAGGGCTGGACGATATGGCCAAAATTTTTATCACGATATAGTTCTTAATTTCGGTCGATATCGATATAATTCGATATCGATATAAACAATATAAAAGCCTAAAAAAAACTATAAACTATACAAATAAATTAATGTTCTCCTTGTATTTGTATTTAGCCTCCAAAAAGATGGAAATCACCATCAAATAAACATAAAATTCTCAACCCAATAATTCTCAGTCGGGTCATCTGGACACTTTCTTTTTTATAGAAACGTTTCACCCTCCATCCTCCATCCAATTTCTATAAAAAGAAACTTTCCAGATGACCCGACTGAAAATTATTGGATTTGGTACGTGGATTATTGAGCATGAACTTTCTTGCCATAAAATTCTCAACTGTGTCAATATTAATAGTTTTAACTTTAAACATCTTTAAAATTTACAGCATTGAAATTCATAGTTAATTAAATAAAACTTTTGGGTGTTGTTATTTATAAGAAGCTGACATAGAAATCTCATGGAAATTACTTAAGAATAAAAATAACAAAATCAATTGCATTACTGTATAAAGTAAAATAGTTTTTGAATGACAAAGTTTTGAATATATTGAATAATGTAATGATTGTTCCATATTTAATCTGTTGTATTGAAGTTTGGGGAAAAGCATGTAAAACTATTACAAACCCTGTTTTTTTTGTTTTGTTTTTAAAGAGCTACAAGAATTATTAGTAGGAAGTGCTATGGTCACCCAACAAATATTTCATCAGTTTAAATTATTAAAATTTTATGATTTGGTTGAACATAGTATTTTACAAGTCATGTATAAAACTGAAAAAAAAATTAAAATTGTTTAAAGTTATTAAACCCTGAAGGGAATGTAAATGTTTGTAAAACCTCCATTTAGGACTAGTTTGAAGGAGCTGAGTTGTAAATCAGGAAACAGGATTGTGTTGACTTGATATCACCATAAACATTTCTAAAACTATTTATATGTTTTAAAATATGATTAAATCAAAGTTGTTGGGAAGGTGTGGTGCAGGTGAAGTGAAGGTTGTTGTTTGTTTGTAGTTATTTTGTATTTTTTAAACAAGGGGCAGATATTAAAACACTATTTTCGTCTTTCTGCACATTTTCATTCAGTGTTTTTTCTTCTTCTGATGAATTTGTTTTATTTTGAATTTAAAAAACATGCAGCGCTGCTGGGGCTGTTTGTTTACGTCGTAGTTTCAGGGAAACGTTGGCTCAAACTTTATTGTTCTTCATCTTCTGACTCTCATCATATTCTATCGAGTGGAAACTCTTCAGATTAAACAAGTTAGATGTTCCCACCGCTAGTTAGAACGACTTTGTCACGTTTTGCAAAATAAAGAAACCGAGTAAGACTCGCTGCAGATGAGACCTGCAGTTTAACAAAACCGAACTACGTCCACACCGACGAATTAGTCTTTCCTCTCATCAGTGATGTCGTCTGCTTTCTCTTCGCTTGTGAAACTTTGTTCAGTCACATTCTGACGGTCATGAGCACTCGTTTGACTCGTTTTGAAGCGAAAACTTAACGCGCTTTGGAGACTAGCTTAGCTTTTAGCCTGCTACCGCTAACGCCTGCTGCTGGAGTGAGCGCTGCGTAACAACGACGTCACCACGCACGTTTTGTGTCACAGCTTTTTCTGTCCGGGCGGGTTGTTGAAGCAGCCGCTCCAACCCGAACAGAAACAGAAAAACGTTGTAAAATCCTATCGAAATATCGAAAATATGCTTAAACTTCATATCATCGTTATTGAATAAAAGTATATCGCGATATTTATCGTTATTGAATTATCGTCCAGCACTACATACAAAACAGTCCGGCGCCGGGCAGTTTATTGTGCGACAATGTGTTTGCGTATGTGGTTGTAAAAATTTAGCTTTGTGCATACATGCCCTGCGGGGTATGCTTGTACCTCTGCGTATGGACGTACGTATACTGGGGGCTTAAGAAACTGCTCAGGCTGCCACATCAAAATCCAAGATGGCCACTGTCATATATGTGTTCAGGGTCGTTATCATGTTGGAACACTGTCCTGTGGCCCAGTTTCTGAAGGGGGTGGGGGGTGTCATACTCTGCTTCAACACATCCCAGTACATGCTGGCATTCATGGTACCCTCAATGAACTGGAGCCCCCACAGCCAGCAGCAATCATGCAGCTCCACACCATGACACTCTCACCACCATGCTTGACTGTAGGCAAGACACATCTGTCTTTGTACTCGTCACCTGATTTATACGCACCACATGTGATATATGTGGTGGAATGAAGTTATGTACACACAATTACATCCAACAAAAGTATAAAATGTAAAAGAAAAACAATAATAAGATCTAAGATATGAAGTAACTTAATTTGAGGAGACAACACGTTTACACCGTTACACAGGTGCACACTGACGACTTTACATTAAATCAAAGAGTCATATCTTCAGTGTGGTCCCATAAAAAGATTAAATATTTACACAAACGGGGGTACTCAATTTGTGAGATGCTGTGTGATATATAAAATATAAAACACACATACACTGACCACCCCATCATTTGACAAAACTATGATTTCATGTTGGTTAAAGTAGTTTTGAGTGTTTATCAGTCTGCTGAGAGAGAGAAACTGAAACAAACCTGTGTCTCCAGCTGCTCCAGCCTCTTGTGTAAACCTTGAATTTGGTTCTGAGCTACTTGGAATCTGGAATTCAGCTGCAGACACACAAAAAGAAAAAGACACTAAGAAAGATACAACCAATACGTTTTGGAGACACCTCCTTCAAGATGGCTGAGAGCTCTGTTCTTAGGGATGCTTGGTGTGGATGAAGGTGTCTGCATCTAGTCCAACCTCGGTGTATGAAGCCTTCCTGCTCAGCTGTTCTTCTGCCACGAGATCTTCATAAAGATCCAAAGACTCGTTACGCTCAGAGTTACCGGGGGACTTGTCTGGAAATCAAAAATACTCTGATTACAATTGAGACCGACAGTTTGACCTGAAGCCAAACAAAACATCTGTTGTGTCATCTGGAGAGATTTAAGAGAAGGAAATACTAATAATACAGTGGTGAAATTACCTTCAGTGCTGCTGACGCCAACATCCAGCCCATCGTAGATATCTATAGAGTCCTCACTGACACCAGGGGTCATATCTGCAGACAAGCACACGTTTGACTTACACCAGGTTATAGATGGAGCTACCATCAAACATTTCCCCCCAAAGTCTGAAAGGTTCAGATCTTTTTGAAGTGGTTTGGTACGAGTAGGAGACTGACTGTTAGATGTTTGTACTGAATCAGGTTGGTGTGGATGAAGGTGTCTGCAAAATGTTCAAGATCCTTCGTGCTCATGTTTACTTCTCTGGAGGGGCAGAATGGGCAATCTTTAATTATCCACCTGAAAAGGGTCTTGCTCATTCATTAATGCAGCCTGAAGTCCGACGTGGTACCCACCCAAATCTATATCAAAACAGCCGGCTCAGCACCGTGATGTGTGCCATTACTTTTATTGGTGTTTCGAGTTACCATGGCAACATAATTAACAAAGACGTAATTTTTCTCGTTGAAGAACACTGACTGAACTCTTAGCTTCTAACTGCCACAGTGAGGTCGCATGACCTAGAGGGAAGACATCCCTGGAGCCATTTTGATTCAAGATGGCTGCCACAGCTAACTAAGATAAATCTAAATTAATTATTTGAGATATTGAGCTGAAATTTGGTAAGGTCTTAGCTGAGAGCAAGTTGTTATACATTCCTAATGCAAATTAAGAATCCAAGATGGCCACCTTAGTTAAAAGGGAAAAATATGATAACAGCTATTTTTAAATATATTGAGCTGAAATTTAGTGTGGTGGTTCCTGACAGTGATGCACAACACGCTGAAGACAAGTCTAAAAATTCAAGATGGCCACAAAAGCTAATTTCAAACAAAATGCAACTCAGAGGGTTTTAGAACTATTCAGCTGAAACTTGTTCTACTGGTAGTTGACAACTAATCACTAGACTGGATCCAAGTCAAAAATACAAGATACCGTAGACACCATAGCTTAAAAATGGATATAACTCATTATTTTTTTTTTGTCATATTAAGTTGAAATTTGGTATAGTGGTAGCAGAGAGTGAACCCCAACATAAAATATTGTAAAATCAAAAATGGCTACCATGTGGCAGTCCCCGTCAACGTTTCTCCAGGAACTTTCTAGTTATCCACCTGAAAAGTGTTCATTTTTTTCTGAACTTACCTCAAAGTGTCCCCCCACAAATGTTCTATCAAAACAACTGGCTCGGCACCATGAAGTGTGTACTACCTTTACTGGCGTTTCAAGTTGCCATGGTGATGTTATTTACCAACAAAGTTGCCATTTTTCTCATTGGCAAACACAGACAGAACTCATCAGCCTCTAACAGGGAGGTCACATGACCTACAGGGCAGAGGTCTCTGAGCAAAAACTTTTAAAACGTGTACTGTACTGGAGCTAAAGTCATGTCTACTGAAAACCAAAATATAGAAATAAATAGAACTCATCTAACATCAAGCTAGTATGTATACTTACGACCAGAAGCACTGCTACACTCCATCCTGTCAGATATTCTGTTAATACCTGGGAACAAAACAAAAGTGTTCATTTTTACAACTGATAACCTCTAAACAAGAACAGATGAACTGTGATAAAGATTACAGGTTGACAAATAAGAGTTTTTATATTGCTCATGCCAATATCAATATTTTTTAAATCAGGTTTTTAGGTAAAAAAAACATAACTAAGTTTTTTCCCCATTCAACCATTATACTGTATATATCTTGGTCTGCTGCCCTCATACATCTCCTCCTACATGTCTTTGCGTGAGTGCAGCTACAGTGTGCGCTCTCAGGACATGATTACCTGCAGTGTTCCGTCAGTGAGGACTGAACTTGGAAAAAGGGCCTTCTCCTACTCTGCTCCTGCTTCATGGAATATCTTACAAAAAGATCTGAAGCTCTCGACCTTGACTTCTCTAAATGGTTTTCAGAATCTGTTGGAATCCTGGCAAAAACCAATGCAGATTTGTTCCTGTCTTTGATTTTATACGTCTACCTTATAATGTTTTGCTAGTTTTTTGATACTTTGTTAAAAAAAAAAAAAAATCTTTTGTTTTTTTCTCTCTTTTTGTTTTCTATTGTTTATTGTTTGTTTGTTTATTGTTTAATGAAATTCTATCACTGCTGTTCATTGTTCTTTAGTTTTAGCAGGTCGCTTTCGTAAATGAGCCCATGAGGTTCAAAAGATTTACCTGACTAAATAAAGGTTGAATGAATGAATGAATATTAATTAATATTAATTGGCCTTTTTGACAAAAAAAAAAAAAAAAAAGTCAAGTGAAGATACAAAAGGATTTCCAAGGCCCTAAACATCACCCAGGAGTTCTGTTAAAGCCATCAGTAAGAAAAGAAAGGAATATGGGACATGTGTAAATCTACCAGGAGCAGGCCGTCCTCATTACCTGAGTCACCACCATGCAAGAAAGAGAACCAAGACACCTGTGAGCACTCTGACACAGTCTTGTTGTCTTTTTATATTTCTTCTACTTCTTCCAAGGAGTACAAGTCAAGCACTGTGTGACTGGTCGTGGCTTTGTTTAGGGGTGCAGGAAAAAAAAAAAATCGATTTTTTAAACAATCTAGATTCTTAGTCCTGGAGATTCAGAATCGATTCTAAAAGCCCCAAAATCGTTTTTTTTTTTTTACATTAAAACCCAAAAGATAAAGAAAATAAAACCATATCTCATATGAAAGAATACATAAAATGAAAAGTGGCAGAAAGAAGAAGAAATCTTATTTTATCTGTCCCTTCTTTCAAAAACAAAACAAGTTCAAACAATAATCTTCTATAAGTAACAGAACAAAAAGCTAACCTACTACTGGTTATTTAAGTTACAGAATTTAATGCATTCCTGTATTATTTGTTCCTATTTTTGGTATACTGTAAATATCAAACGATGCAAAAAATTTGATACAATAAGGAACCTAAAATTATTATTTTAAATAAATGTTCTATTTGTTTACATTGTTGTTTAATATTATCAGTTTAACATTATTGTTTTAAATAAATGTTCCATTTGTTGTTTATTCTTTTCAGCTTGTCAGTTACAAAACTGAAACTAAATTTATGACCATTTTAATAGAAAAATTGTTTCTGAATCAAAACTCGTTTCTGAATCGAAAAATCGATTTTGAATTGAATCGTGACACCAAAAATCGGAATCGAATCGATTCTCCAGACACTGAGAGATTCGCGCCCCTAGTGTTCATGTGGAAAAGCAGCTGAACTACACTGGTGTCATTTTGCTTCGACCGCAGCTGATGAGCAGCTGGCCAAGAGGCTGTTAGAAAGTACAGCCATCTTTACAGCTGTTCCAGCTAAATGTATGAAGTCAGATACATCTTATAAATCGTGGAAAGAGATTGCACAATTTCTATGCACAGAGGAAACAGCGTGAAGAGACAGGTGGGTCTCTGTGGCTGTGCTGGCAGAAAGTATGGTGGGCGTCGTAGAGACACGCTACATTCAGTCATCGTGCACCTGTCTGTCAGAAATGGTGCACGGCCTCTTTGTGAAAAATTAGTTCTTCAGGGATTGCCACAAAGATTTTGTCATTTTTATTTTTTTATACATTGGCTGTCTTTCCTGACACAACCACAGCCCACATGTGTGGAGCAGAGGGCGCCCAGGAGAGAAGCTGTGTGGGTGCTTCACCATCCCAACTCACATTTTGATTTTACAGTCAGGGGCATTGGTTGTACTGCAACAGAAAATATTTGGGTTCACTCAAAAAAGGACCTTAATAGATGGTATCATGAGGAAACATCACCGTCATAAAAAACAACATAAAACAAAATATAAAGAAAGTTCATCGTGTGAACATGCTGAAGCAACATCTCAGCTCTTCAGAATGAACACTTATGACACTAAGAACTGCCAAACTGGCTCAAAAGCAACAGTGTGTGTGTGTATAGTGACCAACACAAAGTCTGGAGCCTCATGCATCAAAGAGCGTGCACACTTTATACTGAAAGTTGGAACATCATGAGGAAAACGTGTGTGTGCAGATATTCAGCTGTATCAAACTGTATGCACTAGGGGTGCACCGATAAATCGTCAGGCCGATTTTTCGGCCCCGATTTCCTTAATTTTGGGAAATCGGCCAATACCTAAATGAGAAACCGATTTTACAGATTTTTTTTTTTAATTTTAACAACAATTGTCTGAACTTCATTTATATTTGCACTACCACATGGCCAGTTAAAACATGTTTGTATTGTTTCTAGGATATTGTTCAAGGGACTGTGATGATGTGAGCAGCCAGCCTTAAGAAATAAGGTGGAAGTTCATCATTTTAATTCAACTGGATCAACCAGTTTGCTGTTGACAGACAGAACTAGTTGTTTACATGCAAAATAAGGACAATCAGCCTAACAATAGATTGTTAGAGCCATAACAACTGGTTGTTAGTGCCCTGATGGCCACTTGCTATTCACAGAGGGCTAAGTGATGCAATAACAGCACTGAAAGAGGGTGGAAGTTGAACATGGAGACCCCCACCCCTGTTTAAAGATAGACAGGTTCTCTTCACAAAGATGGCCTCCTTCACTCTCTCAAACAGTCATTCCTCTCTATCAAGGATGTGAACATCTTCATCCCTGAAAGAGTGACCTCTGACCTGGAGATTAGTGTAAAGTATAAACCACAGAGTCCTGGACTGATGTTGATCTTCTGTGCTGGACCATCCTTATAATAATAATAATAACAATAATAATAATAATAATAATAATAATAATAATAATAATAATAATAATAATAATTTTATTTAAAAGTGCCTTTCAGGACACCCAAGGACACTTAAACAAATACAGTTCAAACATTATCAGTGACAAATTGAAATATAAAATACATAAAGATTATAAAATAAATTTAGTAAAGTTTTGGCCAGTGGCTGTTTAGTTTCCCCGATGTAGAACTGATCAGCCCTGCTGTTCAGTGTCAGGAGGGAAGTTAGACAGACAGGTGCTTTACAAGTACAGTCCATGTAGTTCTTTAGTTCTCAACCTGGGCTCGACCCGCAGCCTCGGTACCAGCTGACCACCGAGCCACAGTCCAGTGTCTGTAACATCTGAGCTGCACCAACAAGCAGATGGTTACCAGTGTAGCTCGATGTAAAACGGTCGACAGACTGCTCGGTGCAGCTCAGGAGGTTGAAAAGGTTGTGACATATCAACGAAACGAGAATAAAACCGCTGGTTCGGTCCAGTCCAACACCACCAGAACAGTTCTGTTTCTAAACTAAACCAAGGACAACTCGAAACATGTCAAAGACTTCGTCTGAACTGGTTGACTTACTTGCATGAGTTCTTCTGCTCTTCTTTTGTTGACAACCGTGGAGTCGCGCCAAGAACTCTCTACACAGGAAGTAACCACATTTTCCCGCGGTATGCCTTCGTCTGGGAGTGCTACTATCCTCGTCTTAACCGGGCTTAGAAGGGTTAAAAAAAATTCCCCAAAACAAGAGTTAAAATCCCAGAGGGTTCAACTGGACCAGTCCTCGCGGATTCACCCTGCGTTTTGCATTCTCAGCCCACATTCAGGAGAGACAAGCGGACAGCGACCAACAGCAAAAGCGGCTAACGGCTGCTCGTCACATCTGATCGACGCTTTCCGGTACGTCATCACCCAGCGACGCTAAGAGGCGGAGCAGCGGGACTCGACCCGGAAAAAGTTCTCGCACATGTGGACAGGATTTCTGTGTCGCAGGAGGGACGTGAACGTGATACACGAGCTTGTTATGTGTTTCTTTGTGAACGGTGGACACTTTGAGAACGTGCTCGACTCGTGTTCCTGTTAGTTCAGAGACGATGGAAACTCTGGAAGGAAGCCTGTCATCTCTGGACATCATCTCCAGACAAGTCGAGAAAACTCACAACCAAATAAGACAGTATCTGTTAAAGCAGGTAAGACATGGTGACTGGCTGTGGAATGACTTACTTTTCATGTTTACTCTTTTAATCTGTGCACATGTGGCTTTTCTGCTGCTTCAGAGAGTGCGATGAGATGATTACAGCTACTTTCCCCTCTGTAAATATGATGTACACTGTACTGTACACACAAACCAGATTCCAAAAAAGTTGGGACACTAAACAAATTGTGATTAAAAACTGAATGCAATGATGTGGAGATGGCAACATCTAATATTTTATTCGTAATAGAACATAGATGACAGATCAAAAGTTTAATCTGAGTAAATGTAACATTTTAAAGGAAAAATATGTTGATTCAAAATTTCACAGTGTCAACAAATCCCAAAAAAGTTGGGACAAGTAGCAATAAGTGGCTGGAAAAAGGAAATTGAGCATATAACAAACAGCTGGAAGACCAATTAACACTAATTAGGTCAATTGACAACATGATTGGGTATAAAAAGAGCTTCTCAGAGTGTCAGTGTCTCTCAGAAGCCAAGATGGTAAGAGGATCACCAATTCCACCATTGTTGCACAGAAAGATAGTGCAGCAATACCAGAATGGTGTTACCCAGCGTAAAATAGCAAAGACTTTTAAGTTATCATCATCAACCGTGCATAACATCATCAAAAGATTCAGAGAATCTGGAACAATCGCTGTGCGTAAGGGTCAAGGCCGTAAAACTCTACTGGATGCTCGTGATCTCCGGGCCCTTAAACGTCACTGCACCTCAAACAGGAATGCCACTGTCAAGGAAATAACAGAATGGGCTCAGGAATACTTCCAGAAAGCATTGTCAGTGAACACAATCCACCGTGCCATCCACCGTTGCCAGCTGAAACTCTACAGTGCAAAGAGGAAGCCATTTCTAAGCAAGCTCCACAAGCTCAGACGTTTGCACTGGACCAGGGGTCATTTAAAATGGAGTGTGGCAAAATGGAAGACTGTTCTGTGTCAGATGAGTCACGATTTGAAGTTCTTTATGGAACACTGGGACACCATGTCATCCGGACCAGAGAGGACAAGGATAGCCCAAGTTGTTATCAACGCTCCGTTCAGAAGCCTGCATCACTGATGGTATGGGGTTGCATGAGCGCTTGTGGCATGGGCAGCTTGCATGTCTGGAAAGGCACCATTAATGCAGAGAACTATGTTCAGGTTCTAGAACAACATATGCTCCATCTAGACGTCATCTCTTTCAGGGAAGACCCTGCATTTTTCAACAAGATAATGCCAGACCACATTCTGCAGCAATCACAACATCATGGCTACGTAGGAGAAGGATCCGGGTACTGAAATGTCCAGCCTGCAGTCCAGATCTTTCACCTATAGAGAACATTTGGCGCATCATAAAGAGGAAGGTGCAACAAAGAAGGCCCAAGACGATTGAACAGTTAGAGGCCTGTATTAGACATGAATGTAGAGCATTCCTATTTCTAAACTTGAGAAACTGGTCTCCTCTGTCCCCAGACGTCTGTTGAGTGTTGTAAGAAGAAGGGGGGATGCCACACAGTGGTAAAAATGGACTTGTCCCAACTTTTTTGGGATTTGTTGACGCCATGAAATTTTGAAACAACATATTTTTCCCTTAAAATGATACATTCTCTCAGTTTAAACTTTTGATCTGTGATTTGTGTTCTATTCTGAATAAAATATTAGATGTTGGCACCTCCACATCATTACATTCAGTTTTTATTCACAATTTTGTTTAGTGTCCCAACTTTTTTGGAATCCGGTTTGTATAATCAGACATCAATCTTTTCAATGTTCTGGTTTTAAACAAGGATTAATACCAGAACATTTTTCATTGGCTCCAGATGTTAATTTATTGGAGATGCTCATCCAGTGATTATTTCCTGAGAGTTTCTCTAAGTCTGTCCAGTCGTTCATGAGATATTGTGCTGACAAACAAAGTTTACTCCTAAAAGTTAATGGCAGAATTGTAAACAAAGATGTCCAGTCAATTATTACTCAGAATTTATGTTTAGGATTAGTGTCAATTGATTGATCTATCCTGATTTGGGTTGACTCCTAAATCTCATTAGATGTAGACCTGCTCTTAGTTACAGGTAGTCCTTGACTTACGACGTAGATCCGTTCCTATGCGGCGTCGTAAATCGATTTTTGACGTAAGTGGGAATATACGTACAGTACATACTCTGGTGAAGATTCTCAGTCGTCCAGGACATGATAAATCAAAAAGGCGTTCAATACAAGATCAACTGGACTTTATTTGTAACAGAAGACGTTTCGCTTCTCATCCGAGGAGCTTTATCAATTCAATGAACCAGACTGTGTGCATGGAGTTATAACAGGAGTCACGCACATACATATGTAAATTGCAAGCTGAGGTAACACATACATGTAAATTGACAGATCACACCTTAAAGGTTCAGTCTGCAGTTTCTGTAGAACTGCAGCACTTAGAAAAAATTTCAACAAGCAAAGCATTCTGATCCCTCCCCCTCAGAGCCATATATGGCTCTGCCCCCTTGTGGTCTGTTAAAATTCAAATTCAAGCTCGGTTTTTATTGGCTGGTTACAAACTTTGTTTTTATTGGCTGGAAAATGGCGGGTCACTTTTTCTTTTTAGAAATGCTTATTTACCACCTGGAGAAGCAAGGGGACAATATTTTTTTTGTTTTTTTCAGAGATTACCTCTCTAACATCAATCTAGTGACAGAGTGAAGAAATATGTTAAAAATATATTGTTAGAAAAGTTACATATAGCAGCTTTAACAGTAGGGGGTTCCCTTGAAGTCTCTGACAGAAGACAGTCAGACACACAACTGTATGTAAATTGAGAAAAAACACCTCACAGCCCAACAACAGAGGTTTCTCAACAAACTTTGCTAGTCTAATTCACAGACAAGACACCTCTGCTCCCATCCGGTGTAAAACATTTGGGAATCAACCCCAAAGCTGAGTTATAAGTCTTGGAAAGTTGAAATCTCAGACCTCCTCCTCTGTTAAGAGAAGGTGTTTCTCTCTTAACATAAACAGCTTCCTTCACACCTCTCTCAAACAATCTGTCTTCTCAACATTGAAGTTTACAGAAAACCAACCCACACAGACCAGTATCTTCTGTTTGACTCCACCATCCACTGGAGCACAAACTTTCTGTCATCAGAACCTTACAGCATCGGGCAGAACACATCCCCACAAGGACAGAAGGGAAGGAAAAGGAACAGAAACACATCAACAAATCGCTGCAAACATGTGGATATCCCAACTGGGCTTTTGTCAAGTCAGCAAGGAAATCTGCTAAACACAATAATCAACAGAAAAATGCTAACAGACGGAAAAACATTGTCATTCCTTATGTTGCTGGAGTCTCAGAGAATTTCAGAAGGATTTTCAACAAACACAACATCCCAGTACATTTCAAACCCAGCAGGACTCTCAGACAGAGGCTGGTCCACCCTAAGGACAAACACCCAACACACAAACAGAGTGGTGTGGTGTATGCAGTCCAGTGCAGCGAGGTCTGCTCAGACCGTTACATTGGAGAAACTAAGCAGCCCATCCACAGAAGAATGTCCCAGCACAGGAGAACAACCTCCTCTGGACAAAACTCAGCTGTTCACCTCCACCTCACGGACAAGGGTCACTCATTTGAGGACCAGAATGTGCAAATTTTGGACCGAGAACACAGATGGTTTGAGAGGGGTGTGAAGGAAGCTGTTTATGTTAAGAGAGAAAAACCTTCTCTTAACAGAGGAGGAGGTCTGAGATTTCAACTTTCCAAGACTTACAACTCAGTTTTGGGGCTGATTCACAAACGTTTTACACCGGATGGGAGCAGAGGTGTCTTGTCTGTGAATTAGACTAGCAAAGTTTGTTGAGAAACCTCTGTTGTTGGGCTGTGAGGTGTTTTTTGTCAATTTACATACAGTTGTTGTGTCTTCTGTCAGAGACTTCAAGGGAACTCCCTACTGTTAAGGTGTGATCTGTCAATTTACATGTATGTGTTACCTCAGCTTGCAATTTACATATGTTGGTGCGTGACTCCTGTTATAACTCCACGCGCACACAGTCTGGTTCATTGAATTGATAAAGCTCCTCGGATGAGAAGCGAAACGTCTTCTGTTACAAATAAAGTCCAGTTGATCTTGTATTGAACGCCTTTTTGATCTACGTACATACTGCACCACATACCGGTACTGTATTACCTAGCACTTAGCTTATCCTATCACAGTATCCTACATACGGTAACAAAAAACACATACGTTTGGGAGCCATAATGAAGGGGGAAACAGAGTTAATGGCCAACCAGGATGCTGTTGACGCCGTTCTCCTCGGTCCATCCGCTGTACCTGTACTGTATTCCGTTTTCGACGTAACACCGCGGTACACAGTACAGTATAGTACTGTACTGGCCCCTCCGTCGCTGCACCGCGTGCAGTAGAATATTTTCCACCGCGTAAAGTACAATATTTTCCGTCGCTGCTTTACGTTTACGACGTAAAACCGGTCCATCTGCTGTATTCCGCATTCAGTTTACGATGTAAAACCGCGTTCACAGTACAGTTTTGTTTTTTGAATGTCCAGAGGACCAGACTTAGCTTTTTTAGAGAGTACAGTGCAGTGTATTCCTCCGCCGCTACGTTTACGACGTAAAACCGGTCCATCTGCCGTATTCCGCATTTCGTTTACGACGTAAAACCGTGTTCACAGTACAGTTTCGTTTTTGGATCGTCCTGAGGACCAGACTTAGCTTTTTTAGAGAGTACAGTGCAGTATTTCTCTGCCGCTACGTTTACGACGTAAAACCGGTCCATCCGCCGTATTCTGCATAACTTTTACGACGTAAAACGGCGTTATTTAAAAAAAAATTTTTTTTTCTATTTTTTATGGGAGATGCGTAACCACAAAACGTCGTAACTGGAGACGGTCGTAACCCGAGGACTACCTGTATTACGTTCCATAGGTTTAGTTAAAATTCATCCACTGGTTCATGAGAGATTTTGCTAACTGGCACAGGTGTTTCAGTGGCGGGTGATAATGTCGTATTCTAGGCGTTATAGAGACGTTGAATTCCTGATCAGACTGTAGCTTTCAGGTTTTCAATAATGGTTGACCAACTTATTTGTAAATCCATTGGTGTGTGTGTGTGTGTGTGGGGGGGGGGGCAGTGTTTTATTTGATGCAAGATTTTTGTATTACAGATTTAGTGGAGACTAAAGTTGAATGGTTTTTCCTCTAAAGGGATTTTACAAACAGAAAAATTACACTTCAAAACAATATTCATGTCATTAAGAGTTGAAGTAGACACATTTTGTTAGAAAAATACTTCCAGATGTTTTTATAAATGTCCTAAATGTTTATAATCCATTAGTTTTTAAGGGGATGTTCATCAAACGTTCATCTTACTGTGTTTCTGTGCTCGTGTGGCCCCTTCCCTTCAGACATGGGGCCAGCAGGACAGACAGTGTTTACTGGAGTGTTTGGCTCAACTTCTTCTGGAGAAGGATTACACGCTGCTGATCGCTCGACACCTTCGCCCGCTGATCCTAGACCTGCTGGAGCGAAGCGCCGAGAGGGTCAGAGCTGGTGCCAAGATCAACCACGACCTTCACGAGCGCCTGTGTGTGGCCCTCAGCAAACTCCTCCACATTTGTCCTGATGCGCATGTGTGAGTGGACCTTTTTGTTTTCCGTTTAGTCCAATGATGGACTGATTGTCATAAATGGTTAATGGTGTCAAGACATGCGCTGTGAAGCACCGTTACTACTGTCCTGTTGGAGTTTTTGTCCTGGACCTTGCTCACTGCTTTGGAAACAGACATGCAATTTCAGTTTTTCTATTGAAATTGTCATAAATTTAGTTTCGGAGAGTTTAAAGTTTCCCGTTACTCTCTTTAAGGTTTGCTGCCAGGTACTTCAGCAGCGCCCCCCCAGTGTTCCAGAGGCTTTTCTTCACCAGCGAGCAGTCGTCAGCCGTGCACTATGGCCCCAGGAGGATGAAGCTCCGGGACCTGATGGCTGCCACCCTGCGCTTCCTCCACAGTGACTGTGCCAGGTTTCAGATGCTGTGGGACTGGAGTCCCTGCGTTTCACAGCTGCTCGTGCGCGACGCCGTGGTGCGAGGGTACGCTGCTGCCTCATCCTCACATCAGAGAGTCTAACCATGCTTAATTTGGGAGGTCAAAGGTCAAACAGAGTGCTGCTTAAGCCTGGTGTGTGCTCTATAGAAAGGCTGCAGTGCACAGCCACCACCACCCAGCATTAAAAGTGGGACGAGAGGAGGGACAACCAACACCCC
>JBBPBX010077135.1:0-16943 GCA_038048925.1 Garcialebias charrua
ACGTAGGTTTTGGAACTCATTATTCTTTATGCATAAAGCGTTAATAAGTGTGTTAATTAATAGTGTATTAAGTGTGAATCATCCTTAATTAATGATGTTTTCAATGTTAATTAAATGTTTATTAATGCTTAAATAAGGCTAAATAAGGTGTAGTTATTATAAAGTGTTACCATCTTTTCTAAATAATAATCTTTCAATTTGGTCATATATACCCAATTTGGTGTTCAATAAGATAGGGGGACTTCATTTTCTCTTAAAATGTGATTTTGAATTTAGCAGATTGCCAGTGAAACTCTCAGAATTTCATAAACAGGTTCTTCTTTACTGGAAACTTACTTTCAGTCATAATTTCACACCACACAATACACCAGTGTGGAACAATAGGTACATTCTAATTAACAAAAAATCTATATTTATCGAGGAATGGTGTTCTAAAGGGGTATGGGCTGTGGCGCATTTCATGGACAACGAAGGAAACATCTTACAATATCAAGAGTTCTGTAAAAAATTTCAACTACATTGTGATGAGAAAAAATATAACCAAATTTTAAAGGCTATTCCAGTCTCTCTTAGGGCTATGGTGAGACAAGATATTTTATTCTCTGATATTTCCCCTGGTCTGAAACAACTCTGTATTGATGGAGTTGCTGTCTCTGATTATCAATGCAACAACAAATTTTTGAGAAACAAATTACTGCATCACTATTCTCCTAATTTAAATAGGAGACAATATATTCTGAAGGACTTTAGTAAAGCAGACATTAAAAAGATCAGAACTAATTTTTTATCATATCCAGTCCCGCCTAAAGCCAAAGAAGTTCAATTTAAAATCTTAAATAGAATTTATCCTACTAAGGAATTTCTAAGGAAAAAATTTAAAATGGACACTGGAAATTGTGTTTTTTGTGAAACAGAGAGTGAGAACCTGGAACATCTTTTCTTTGATTGCAGGGTAGTTAAACAATTTTGGCTTGATTTTAAAATGTGGATCCAATCCAAAGGGATTCAGCTACTGACTCTCACTTTGAAAGAAATTAAATTTGGGTTAATTAACACGATTGAAAATAATGAATATGCTATCAATAATTTGATTTTATTGGCTAAACATTACGTTCATAAATGTCGTTTTTTCAAATGTAAACCTAATGTGAACCACTGGAAGAATGAGCTAAAGTCCTATGCAAAATCTTTAAAATATGTAAATGAAAAAAATGCTGGCAAATTTCTTAGTTTCTTGGCTGATTTCCATCCATCCATCCATCCATCCATCTTCTTCCGCTTATCCGGGGTCGGGTCGCGGGGGTAGCAGCCTAAGTAGGGAGGCCCAGACTTCCCTCTCCCCAGCCACTTGGAGCAGCTCCTCCGGGGGAATCCCAAGGCGTTCCCAGGCCAGCCGAGAAACATAGTCCCTCCAGCGTGTCCTGGGTCTTCCTCTGGGTCTCCTCCCGGTGGGACATGCCCGGAACACCTCACCAGGGAGGCGTCCAGGAGGCATCCTAACCAGATGCCCGAGCCACCTCAACTGGCTCCTCTCGATGTGGAGAAGCAGCGGCTCTACTCCGAGTCCCTCCCGGATGACTGAGCTTCTCACCCTATCTCTAAGGGAGAGTCCAGACACCCTGCGGAGAAAACTCATTTCAGCCGCTTGTATCCGAGATCTTGTTCTTTCGGTCACAACCCAAAGCTCATGACCATAGATGAGGGTGGGAACGTAGATCGATCGGTAAATTGAGAGCTTTGCCTTTTGACTCAGCTCTCTCTTCACCACGACAGACCGGTACAGCGCCCGCTTCACTGCGGACGCTGCACCTATCCGCCTATCGATCTCACGCTCCAGTTTTCCCTCATTCGTGAACAAGATCCCGAGATACTTAAACTCCTCCACTTGGGGCAGGACCTCCTCCCCGACCCGGAGAGGGCATGCTACCCTTTTCCGGCTCAAGACCATGGCCTCGGATTTGGAGGAACTGATCCTCATCCCGGCCGCATCACACTCGGCTGCAAACCGCTCCAGTGAAAGCTGTAAATCACGAACTGATGAAGCCAATAGGACCACATCATCTGCAAAAAACAGAGAAGCGATTCTAAGGCCACCAAAACGGATCCTCTCAACACCTTGGCTGCGCCTAGAAATTCTGTCCATAAAAGTTATGAACAGAATCGGTGACAAAGGGCAACCTTGGCGGAGTCCAACTCTCACTGGAAACGAGCCTGACTTACTGCCGGCAATGCGGACCAAGCTCTGACACCGGTCGTACAGGGACCTAACAGCCCTTATCAAAGGGCCTGGTACCCCATACTCCCGGAGTACCCCCCACAGAACCCCCCGAGGGACGCGGTCGAATGCCTTCTCCAAGTCCACAAAACACATGTAAACTGGTTGGGCAAACTCCCACGCACCCTCCAGGACCCTGCTGAGGGTGTAGAGCTGGTCCAGTGTTCCACGACCAGGACGAAAACCACACTGCTCCTCCTGAATCCGAGGTTCGACTATCCGACGGACCCTCCTCTCCAGAACCCCTGAATAGACCTTACCAGGGAGGCTTAAGAGTGTGATCCCCCTATAGTTGGAACACACCCTACGGTCCCCCTTTTTGAATAGGGGAACCACCACCCCAGTCTGCCAATCCAAGGGAACTGCCCCCGATGTCCACGCGATATTGCAGAGTCGCGTAAGCCAACACAACCCTACAACATCCAGAGCCCTAAGGAACTCCGGGCGAATCTCATCCACCCCCGGAGCCTTGCCACCGCGGAGCTTTTTAACCACCTCGGCGACCTCAGCACCAGAGATCGGAGAACCCGACCCAAAGTCCCCAGGCTCTGCTTCCTCAGTGGAAGACGTGCCAGTAGGATTGAGGAGGTCTTCGAAGTATTCCGCCCACCGACTCACAACATCCCGAGTTGAGGTCAGCAGCACGCCACCTCCACCATAAATGGTGTTGGTCTCGTACCTCTTTCCCCCCCTGAGACGCCGGATGGTGGACCAGAATCGCCTCGAAGCCGTACGGAAGTCATTCTCCATGGCCTCTCCGAACTCCTCCCACGCCCGAGTTTTTGCCTCAGCAACCACCCGAGCCGCATGCCGCTTGGACTGCCGGTACCTATCAGCTGCTTCCGGGGTCCCACAAGCCAAAAAGGCCCAATAGGACTCCTTCTTCAGCCTGACAGCATCCCTCACTGCCGGTGTCCACCACCGGGTTCGAGGGTTGCCACCACGACAGGCACCAACAACCTTGCGGCCACAGCTCCGATAAGCTGCCTCGACAATAGAGGCGCGGAACACGGCCCACTCGGACTCCATGTCCCCCGCCTCCCTCGGAACGTGTTCAAAGCTCTCCCGGAGGTGGGAGTTAAAGCTCCGTCTTACGGGAGACTCTGCCAGACGTTCCCAGCAGACCCTCACAATGATTTCAATTTCCTGATATAGTTTGTATTTTTATATATATTTTTTTATTTTTTTATTATTGCTCTTTATCTGTTTTATTTACACTTTGTCATGAATCACCTTTTATAACTGATGATTGTAAGAATTGGTACTTGTTTGTTTTGTATTGTTAATTGTTAAATAAAGTTTAAAAAAAAAAAGTTCAGTGTGGGACTAGAGGACCTGTGACATCATCAATGTGCGCCTACATTCAGATGAACTCTTTGAGGTAGTTATGTGTTCTTAAAGGTTCAGGTTCTCAGAGTTGAAGAACCTCAGTCTGAATCAGCGCAGAGCCTCGTGGTCAAACTGTAGAGGACTAGAGGGACATCTTGGAGTTTCTGAATTTCCAACAGTCTTTGAAAGCATCACGCTTCAGGTCTCACCCGCTGCTCTGGACTAACCAACACATCTGTACATAGGCGTAGATCCTGGGGGGGTCGGGGGGTCCGGACCCCCCCAATCTTGGGGAAATATAGATCTGTCCCCCCCAATAATTTAATAAAGGAAACCGTGTCTTTAAACAATATCAATATAAAAAGGCAAAAAAAGAGAGAAATCCGCCATTATTCTAAGAAAAAAAAAGGAAAATTTGCCCCCCCCCCCTTCTCTGTTGGCAAATGGTTTAGTCCAATGTTTACAAGGAACAACAAAAGCACCGGAGTCACAGGCTCGGTGCGGAGCCGCTGGGTGGGAGTGAGCTGCAGCACAAACTATTAACTTCCAGTAAGTAGCTACTTAAAACATTGGTGACAGTGACTGGGAGGAAAAGGTCTTTCACAGTGTTGAAAGACAAGTGTGTCTGTGTCTCATTAGTGGCTGTAGCAACAGCAAAACGCAACGAGGAGCGACACTTCATCAGCTAACACGCTAGCTTCAATGCTAACTAGCTCCCTGGTGGCTCACAACAGACAGAAGAATGTCAGCGCATCTTTGAGCAGGATGGATTCACATTCATCATATTTTCAGGTGTGGAGCTCTTGAAAGAAGTAATGATAAAATATGTGAAAGATAATTAATAAAAAGAGTAGAGAAGATGTGATGATTAGTTAAAATGATTTTATATGTGTAGCACTTTGTTGCAGCTGTGGTTGTTTTAAAGGGCTTTATAAATAAATTATTATTATAAAAAATGTTGAGGATCAATACTTATGTCACATGATTAATTAAAAAATGTCACTGTTTATTATATTACATTATTGATATTTTGTATCTGCAACTGGAAGATTTTATTCTTAATAGGTTCTTAAAAAATGCTAGATTTGTTAATAGTAAAAGGCATATTTTGAATGAATGTTACAAACGTGTTCATTTCTACAAAACAGTTAATAAAATATTTATAAAATACAATGAATTTCAAATGTTACAGATTGAGTTTAACATAAAAGAAATAGTGTTTATGTTTAAATATCAGTTAATAAGTAATCCATTATGCCCCCTTGTTTAGGACTGGAACCAATCTCAGCTGCTTTTGTGTGAAGGCAGGGACACCCAAGACAGGTCTCCAGTCCATCACAGAGACAGACAAAGAGACAAACAACCATCCACACTCCCAGTCAAAGCTAAGAACAATTTACATTTGCACAGAAGAACCAAAACATTATTCAAACTGAGGACTCAAGTTCTTGATTGAGAGTTCTAATCACTACTGGTAATTATCAATAATAATTGATCATATTTACCAAGCTAAATCATTGTGTGGATTCTTTAATAAATGGTAAATGGTAAATGGAGCTTATTTATATAGCGCTTTCCAGCCCCCTGTGAGGAGCCCCAAAGCGCTTTACAATACCAGACATCTACCCATTCATTCACACATTCATACACCGGTAGTGGTAGCCTGCCTTGCAAGGAGCCATCCAGACCTACCAGGAGCAACTCGGGGTTAAGTGTCTTGCCCAGGGACACAACGACACATGGTGGGCAGATGCGGGATTCGAACCTCCAACCTTCCGATCAGGGGTTGACTGCCATTACCACTACACCACGGCCGCCCCACTATTAAATAATACAGATCAGATGTGATCAGGCAGTCATATATTCACATGTATGTAAATTTATTATTATTAATACTATAATTAAAGTTGAACCATGCAAATTTGTTTGGAACGAACAAGTGGACCTTTGTGCCTCTTGGTTCCACTGAAGTAGCTCTCAGTCTCAAAAAGTTTGGTGACCCCTGCATTAAAGTATTTCTTCTCCTTGAAAACTGTTTTCTTTTTAAGCTTTAAGATTTTGGGAAGATGTTGTACCAGATTATCAGTGACACTGACCACAGCAATCTATGAATACAAGCCAAACTGAAATTTAAACAATATTTAGAGGGGACTTATTTTGCAAATTTCTCATTTTGCCACTTGTCATTTTGACAAGTGGCAAAGATTGAACACATTAATTTTTTTTATAAGAGTAATGAGTGTCACTATTGTACTGATTAATAGTAGTAATAAGACTACTAAACACACATGCCATTTAAATCAATATTATTCTGCATAGTATATGCATGCAGTTTGGATAAACTTCCCTCTGTACATTTTGCATTACATTTCACTGTAACTTTGCTGACCCCCCCAAAATTGCTCTTAAAAAATTTCCCTGTTTATGGTCCCCCCCCCCAATAATGAGATGAAATCTACGCCCTTGCATCTGTACAGCTGTTCTCTGTCCCACATGTTCACACGGTTCGTTTCATGTTGTTCCGGTTGTTCTTTAGTCTCAGACACTGACCGGAAGTTTAAAATGCAGAGTTCGGACCAGCTGACTTCAGTTGAGGCAAATGGCTAAACCCGCAGCTAACACCGGAAGTTAGCTGAAGCTAAGCAAAAGCCGGATCCGGAGAAGACTCGGTTCCGGACAGAGTCAGAAGAACTCGAACCAAACAAGAACTCCTCGACACGAACCAGAACTCACCGTTTACACCAGGACCTTCATTTCAACACACGTTAGCTTCCAGGCTAACCTGCTCCGACTTGTCCAGCTGCTGCTGCTTCTGCGCATCTGACGGAAATGACGTCATGCTGCTTTTTTTATTTTTTTTTAAACAAGTACAAAAAAATCTTACAATGTCAAACATGGCTCGAGACTTATACACAAACAAAAAACAAAAATGTGTTTTGGGCCGCTTACAACAGAAATTCGTTACAGATTGTTTTAGTTTTTAAAGCTTTTGCATTAGTACGAAAGGTAAGAGGAATAAACACTATAAATCTAGGTTTTAGCAAGGAGAATTTACAACTGTGGATGTAAAATTTGGCTAAGAGTAGTATTAAATTTACAACAAAAACTTTCTTACTTGAAATATTTGGACAAAAGAAACCAAACAGTATAATTTTAGCGTCAAATGGTAGGTCAATTTCTAACTTTCTATTTACATACATGAAAATGTCTTTCCAGAACAGCTGAGTATGAGAACAGTCCCAGAAGAGATGGATGATGGTCTCCTCAGAGCTGTGGCAGAGTGAACACATTGGGTCTACGTTTGGACGGTACTTGGAGATTATATAGTTTACAGGATAACATTTATGCAGAATCTTTAGGGATACTTCTCGAATCTTATTAGTTATAAAGTATTTTCTAGGTAACAACCAAACATCTTTCCAACAGATATCATTAAATAAATTATCCCAGAAGAATATAGAAGCAGGTTTACTAATACATTCTCTAATTATTAATTCTCTAATACATTTGTTATTTGTTTTTTCACTTAAAAAAGGGTCAGAGTTACCAATGAATAATTCTTCAGTTAAATAGTTTGTGCTGTTGTGTACAGGATTTGACATCAACATTTTCACACCAGATGGAATTGCATCAAAGACAATTGCAAATTCTTTTGGTAGTACTGGAAAGTTATACGTAGTTAAAAATTCACTGTAAGAGTAAGTGTTGCCGTCTTTGTTGAATAACTGATGTACATGAACTATTCCTCTGTCAAACCAATTTTTAAAGAAAATAGATTTATGTTTAAAACAAATGTCTTTGTTATTCCAAATATAGTATTTGTGTGGAGAGAAATTGTGTTTGTGAACCAGAGTCCAGCATAAAAACAGCTGTTTGTGGAAATTGGAGAGTTTGATCGGAATTTTGTCAATGTTGTAATTACACCTTAAAATAAAAGACAAACCACCCAATGCTTCAAATACATGTGTTGAAATGAAGTTCCACAAAGAGTTTGGATTTAAGAGATATCTTTTGATCCATTTAATTTTAAAGGAGGAGTTTAGAGTCTGTAAGTCTAATACATTAAACCCACCAGAGCACAGCTTATTTATCATAACATTTTTTCGGATTAGATGAACCTTTTTTTTCCAAATAAAATCAAACAATGTTTTATCCACTTTTGAAATGATGTCCTTGGGAACCTCAAGGGCAGAAGTCGCATAAACCAAACTGGAGAGACCTTCAGCCTTAGAAAGTAATACACGACCGGAGATGGATAAATCTCTCTGTACCCATAAATTGAATTTTTTATTAATTACATTAATAAGGGGATTAAAGTTATCACTTAATATTTGGTCCTCTTCTTTTATAATATAGATACCAAGATATTTAACTTTGTGTTTTACTGGGATTCCTGAGAACTCTGTGTCATGATCTGAATACCTTTAATGCAGCTGTTTTTAATGAAATGTGCTAAAATCTCCATAGGAAGAAGGAACAAAAATGGAGAAATTGGACAACCTTGTCTAATTCCACGCTCAACATTAAATCTGCCAGCGGTTCCATGAGCTAGTTTAATTGAGCTATTGCCTCCAGCATGACGTCATGCTGCTACCCCCTGCTGGTCAGCTGAGCATGACGTAGAATGATCAACCTTCAAAGTCAACTTTATTGTCAGAACTGCAATATGTACAGGACATACACAGGATTGAAATTACGTTTCTCTCAGTCCCTCGGTGCAACAGTAAACATTTAAACACTAAAACACTGAAACATTTAATAAACATAAGCATAAAATAGTAAAAGTGTAACACTGTCCTGAGTTTTTGCATAGTAGTATAAAAGTATGAAAATTTACACCAACACTAAAACACTAAACATTTAATGAACATAAGCATAAAATGAAATAATAAAAGTGTAATACTGTCCTGAGTTTTTGCATAGTAGTATAAAAAGTATAAAAAGTATATCTATAAAATAAACTGAAGGTTCTAGCATTGACATTTGCAAAGAGTGGCACAGCAGCATATGAGTTAATGTACACAGTATATGTATGAGGTAGTTGATGTTGGTATAGAGGCAAAGTGGCATATGCAGTAGGCACATAAGGCACATTGGGCATCCTTAAATAAGGCTAGTCAGAGAATACTGTATATGTATCAGCAGTAGTGTAGATATAAAAGTAGTGTAAATGTAAACAGTAGTAATAAATGTAAACAGTAGTAATAAATGTAAACAGTAGTAATAAATGTAAACAGTAGTAATAAATGTAAACAGTAGTAATAAATGTAAACAGTAGTAATAAATGTAAACAGTAGTAATAAATGTAAACAGTAGTAATAAATGTAAACAGTATTAATAAATGTAAACAGTGAATGTAAACAGTAGTATGACTATAGGCAGTAATGTAATACAAACATTAGTGCAAATATGAGAAGTAGTGCAAACTGAATGAGCACATGACCGAGAGTTTAGTGAATAACCCGTTTGATGACACAGAGTCCAGTGTTAAAAACTTTGTGTTGAGTGGTAATGTGTGAGAAAGTTTTTTGTGTTAAGGCAGTTCAAATGGGAGGGGAGGCAGAGCAGGCAGAGTGTTTAGCATTCTGACTGCCTGATGAACAGAGCTGTCTCTCAGTCTGCTGGTTCGAGCCTGGAGACTCCTCAGTCTCCTCCCTGATGGCAGCAGTCTGAAGCAGCTGTGTAGTGGGTGTGTGGGATCACCTGCCATGCAGAGGGCTTTCCGAGTGAGGCGTTTGCTGTGTAAGTCCTGCAGTGAGGGCAAGGAGGTGCCGACGATCTTCTCAGCTGCTTTCACGATGCGCTGGAGGCTCTTGCGGCAGGATGCAGTACATGCACCAAACCACACAGTGATGCAGCTGGTCAGGACACTTTCTATGGCACCTCTGTAGAAGGTGCACATGATGGGGGTTGAAGCTCCAGCCCTTTTCAGCTTGCGGAGAAAGTAGAGACGCTGGTGAGCCTTCTTGGCCAGTGCTGCAGTGTTCCTGCTCCAGGACAGGTCCTTTGAGACGTGCACTCCCAGGAACTTGGTGCTGTCTACTCTCTCCACTGCGGTGCTGTTGATGGTCAGAGGGGCATGTTGGGCATCCCTCTTCCTGAAGTCCACAACAATCTCCTTTGTCTTCTCCACGTTGAGAGTGAGATTGTTGTGTCCGCACCACAAGGCCAGGCGGCTCACCTCGTTCCTGTAGTCCGTCTCATCGTTGTTGCTGATGAGACCTACCACTGTTGTGTCGTCCGCAAACTTGATGAAGTGGTTGGAGCTGTACGATGGTGTGCAGTCGTGTGTTAGCAGGGTGAATAGAAGGGGGCTCAGCACACATCCTTGTGGGGCCCCTGTGTTCAATGTGATGGTGCTAGATGTGTTACTCCCGATCCGTACTGTCTGTGGTCTCCCGGTCAGGAAGTCTAGCAGCCAGTTACACATTGAGGTGTTCAGCCCCAGACTGTCCAGTTTAAGGATGAGCTGTTGGGGGATGATGGTGTTGAATGCCGAGCTGAAGTCGATGAACAGCATTCTAACATCAAGATCTGGAGGATCAGGTCCTGGAGGATCAGGTCCTGGAGGATCAGGTCCTGGAGGATCAGGTCCTGGAGGATCAGGTCCTGGTCCTCCAGGTCCTGGTCCTCCAGGTCCTGGAGCCTGATCCTTTGAACAAGCCTGATGGTCGGACATCACAGACAACAACTTTCTGTCAGGTTGTGTTCTACATTTTACAGATAAAGTTATACAAATTATTGTTTTAAAATCAAAAAAAGTTGAGCTCAAACATCTGGAATCAGAGGATTTACTTTAAATAAACTGTTTACATTCAGTCATTTCTTCTGAATCTAAACCTGGACCTGACGTTGCACCGCCCCATAGACCAGATGTTAGAACCTTTACTTGTACAGGTTAGTGTCACTGAGCCTCCAGGTCTGAACCAGAGGTGGAGACAACATGTGTCTTTTATTGAACCAGGAAAATAAACTCATGGAGATTAAAAACTATTTCATTCTGGTCCTCTGCTAAATAAAAACAGCTGCACTATAAAACATCTGTATTACAAAAACATCTGTATTACAAAAACAGCTGTATTACAAAAACAGCTGCACTATAAAACAGCTGCATTATAAAATCAGCTGCATTGTAAAAACAGCTGCAAAATAGAAACAGCTGCATTATAAAACATCTGCACTATCAAAACAGCTGCATTATAAAAACAGCTGCATTATAAAACTGCATTATAAAAACAGCTGCATTATAAAAACAGCTGCATTATAAAAACAGTTGCATTATAAAAACTGCTGCCTTATAAAAACAGCTGCAAAATGGACACAGCTGCATTATAAAACTGCTGCATTAGAAAAACTGCTGTATTATAAAAACATCTGTATTACAAAAACAGTAGTACTAGAAAACAGCTGCATTATAAAACATCTGTATTACAAAATCAGCTGCATTGCAAAACAGCTGCAAAATAGAAACAGCTGCATTATAAAAACAGCTGCATTATAAAACATCTTCACTATCAAAACAGCTGCACTGTAATAACAGCTGCACAATAAAAACAGCTGCATTATAAAAACCGCTGCTTTGTAATAACAGCTGCATTGTAATAACAGCTGCATTATAAAAACAGCTGCATTATAAAAACAGCTGCATTATAAAAACAGCTGCATTGTAAGAACAGCTGCATTGTAATAACAGCTGTATTATAAAAACAGCTGCATTATAAAAACAGCTGCATTGTAATAACAGCTGCATTGTAAAAACAGCTGCATTATAAAAACATCTGTATTACAGGAACAGCTGTATTATAAAACAGCTGCATTATAAAAACTGCTGCATTATAAAAACAGCTGCAAAATTGAAACATCTGTATTACAAGAACAGTTGCATTATAAAAACTGCAGCATTATAAAAACAGCTGCAAAAATGGAAACAGCTGCATTATAAAACATCTGTATTACAAGAACATCTGTATTACAAGAACAGCTGCATTATAAAACATCTGTATTACAAGAACATCTGTATTACAAGAACAGCTGCATTATAAAAAAAGCTGCATTATAAAAACAGCTGCATTGAAAAAACAGCTGCATTGTAAAAACAGCTGCATCATAAAAACATCTGTATTACAAGAACAGCTGTATTATAAAAACAGCTGCATTATAAAAACTGCTGCATTATAAAAACAGCTGCAAAATTGAAACATCTGTATTACAAGAACAGCTGCATTATAAAAACTGCTGCATTATAAAAACAGCTGCAAAATTGAAACATCTGTATTACAAGAACAGCTCCATTATAAAAACAGCTGCAAAATGGAAACAGCTGCATTATAAAACATCTGTATTACAAGAACATCTGTATTACAAGAACAGCTGCATTATAAAACATCTGTATTACAAGAACATCTGTATTACAAGAACAACTGCATTATAAAACATCTGTATTACAAAAACAGCTTCAAACATCTGCTCTAGTTATTGTCATGAACTGAGCAGATGTTTAAAATGTTTTAGAGACCAGGTGCAGGTTCAGCTCCATGTGGACCAGCAGCAACTGAAGTCTTCTGGACCAGAACCAGGTAAGGTGGGTTAGACCTGGTCCATCGTTAGACCTGGTCCATCGTTAGACCTGGTCCATCATTAGACCTGGTCCATCATTAGACCTGGTCCATCGTTAGACCTGGTCCATCATTAGACCTGGTCTATCATTAGACCTGGTCCATCGTTAGACCTGGTCCATCGTTAGACCTGGTCCATCGTTAGACCTGGTCCATCGTTAGACCTGGTCCATCGTTAGACCTGGTCCATCATTAGACCTGGTCCATCGTTAGACCTGGTCCATCATTAGACCTGGTCCATCATTAGACCTGGTCCATCGTTAGACCTGGTCCATCATTAGACCTGGTCCATCGTTAGACCTGGTCCATCATTAGACCTGGTCCATCGTTAGACCTGGTCCATCGTTAGACCTGGTCCATCATTAGACCTGGTCCATCGTTAGACCTGGTCCATCGTTAGACCTGGTCCATCATTAGACCTGGTCCATCGTTAGACCTGGTCCATCGTTAGACCTGGTCCATCGTTAGACCTGGTCCATCATTAGACCTGGTCCATCGTTAGACCTGGTCCATCGTTAGACCTGGTCCATCGTTAGACCTGGTCCATCGTTAGACCTGGTCCATCATTAGACCTGGTCCATCGTTAGACCTGGTCCATCATTAGACCTGGTCCATCATTAGACCTGGTCCATCATCAGACCTGGTCCATCGTTAGACCTGGTCCATCATTAGACCTGGTCCATCATTAGACCTGGTCCATCATCAGACCTGGTCCATCATTAGACCTGGTCCATCATTAGACCTGGTCCATCGTTAGACCTGGTCCATCATTAGACCTGGTCCATCATTAGACCTGGTCCATCGTTAGACCTGGTCCATCATTAGACCTGGTCCATCGTTAGACCTGGTCCATCATTAGACCTGGTCCATCATTAGACCTGGTCCATCATTAGACCTGGTCCATCATTAGACCTGGTCTATCGTTAGACCTGGTCCATCATTAGACCTGGTCCATCATTAGACCTGGTCTATCGTTAGACCTGGTCCATCATTAGACCTGGTCCATCATTAGACCTGGTCCATCGTTAGACCTGGTCCATCATTAGACCTGGTCCATCATCAGACCTGGTCCATCATTAGACCTGGTCCATCATCAGACCTGGTCCATAGTTAGACCTGGTCCATCGTTAGACCTGGTCCATCATTAGACCTGGTCCATCATTAGACCTGGTCTATCGTTAGACCTGGTCCATCATTAGACCTGGTCCATCATTAGACCTGGTCCATCGTTAGACCTGGTCCATCATTAGACCTGGTCCATCATTAGACCTGGTCCATCATTAGACCTGGTCCATCATCAGACCTGGTCCATCGTTAGACCTGGTCCATCATTAGACCTGGTCCATCATTAGACCTGGTCCATCGTTAGACCTGGTCCATCGTTAGACCTGGTCCATCATTAGACCTGGTCCATCATCAGACCTGGTCCATCATTAGACCTGGTCCATCGTTAGACCTGGTCCATCGTTAGACCTGGTCCATCATTAGACCTGGTCCATCATTAGACCTGGTCCATCATCAGACCTGGTCCATCGTTAGACCTGGTCCATCATTAGACCTGGTCCATCATTAGACCTGGTCCATCGTTAGACCTGGTCCATCATTAGACCTGGTCCATCATTAGACCTGGTCCATCATTAGACCTGGTCCATCATTAGACCTGGTCCATCGTTAGACCTGGTCCATCATTAGACCTGGTCCATCGTTAGACCTGGTCCATCGTTAGACCTGGTCCATCGTTAGACCTGGTCCATCATTAGACCTGGTCCATCGTTAGACCTGGTCCATCGTTAGACCTGGTCCATCATTAGACCTGGTCCATCATTAGACCTGGTCCATCATTAGACCTGGTCCATCGTTAGACCTGGTCCATCGTTAGACCTGGTCCATCATTAGACCTGGTCCATCATTAGACCTGGTCCATCATTAGACCTGGTCCATCATTAGACCTGGTCCATCATTAGACCTGGTCCATCATTAGACCTGGTCCATCGTTAGACCTGGTCCATCATTAGACCTGGTCCATCGTTAGACCTGGTCCATCATTAGACCTGGTCCATCATTAGACCTGGTCTATCGTTAGACCTGGTCCATCATTAGACCTGGTCCATCATTAGACCTGGTCTATCGTTAGACCTGGTCCATCATTAGACCTGGTCCATCATTAGACCTGGTCCATCGTTAGACCTGGTCCATCATTAGACCTGGTCCATCATCAGACCTGGTCCATCATTAGACCTGGTCCATCATCAGACCTGGTCCATAGTTAGACCTGGTCCATCGTTAGACCTGGTCCATCATTAGACCTGGTCCATCATTAGACCTGGTCCATCGTTAGACCTGGTCCATCATTAGACCTGGTCCATCATTAGACCTGGTCTATCGTTAGACCTGGTCCATCATTAGACCTGGTCCATCATTAGACCTGGTCTATCGTTAGACCTGGTCCATCATTAGACCTGGTCCATCATTAGACCTGGTCCATCGTTAGACCTGGTCCATCATTAGACCTGGTCCATCATTAGACCTGGTCTATCGTTAGACCTGGTCCATCATTAGACCTGGTCCATCATTAGACCTGGTCCATCATCAGACCTGGTCCATCATTAGACCTGGTCCATCATCAGACCTGGTCCATAGTTAGACCTGGTCCATCATTAGACCTGGTCCATCGTTAGACCTGGTCCATCGTTAGACCTGGTCCATCGTTAGACCTGGTCTATCGTTAGACCTGGTCCATCATTAGACCTGGTCCATCATTAGACCTGGTCCATCATCAGACCTGGTCCATCATTAGACCTGGTCCATCGTTAGACCTGGTCCATCGTTAGACCTGGTCCATCATTAGACCTGGTCCATCATTAGACCTGGTCCATCATCAGACCTGGTCCATCGTTAGACCTGGTCCATCGTTAGACCTGGTCCATCATTAGACCTGGTCCATCATTAGACCTGGTCCATCATTAGACCTGGTCCATCATTAGACCTGGTCCATCATCAGACCTGGTCCATCGTTAGACCTGGTCCATCGTTAGACCTGGTCCATCGTTAGACCTGGTCCATCATTAGACCTGGTCCATCATTAGACCTGGTCCATCATTAGACCTGGTCCATCGTTAGACCTGGTCCATCATTAGACCTGGTCCATCATTAGACCTGGTCCATCATTAGACCTGGTCCATCATTAGACCTGGTCCATCGTTAGACCTGGTCCATCGTTAGACCTGGTCCATCATTAGACCTGGTCCATCATTAGACCTGGTCCATCATTAGACCTGGTCCATCATTAGACCTGGTCCATCGTTAGACCTGGTCCATCATTAGACCTGGTCCATCATTAGACCTGGTCCATCATTAGACCTGGTCCATCATCAGACCTGGTCCATCGTTAGACCTGGTCCATCATTAGACCTGGTCCATCGTTAGACCTGGTCCATCATTAGACCTGGTCCATCATTAGACCTGGTCCATCATTAGACCTGGTCCATCATCAGACCTGGTCCATCATTAGACCTGGTCCATCATTAGACCTGGTCCATCGTTAGACCTGGTCCATCATTAGACCTGGTCCATCATTAGACCTGGTCCATCATTAGACCTGGTCCATCATTAGACCTGGTCCATCGTTAGACCTGGTCCATCGTTAGACCTGGTCCATCATTAGACCTGGTCCATCATTAGACCTGGTCCATCGTTAGACCTGGTCCATCGTTAGACCTGGTCCATCATTAGACCTGGTCCATCATTAGACCTGGTCCATCGTTAGACCTGGTCCATCATTAGACCTGGTCCATCATTAGACCTGGTCCATCATTAGACCTGGTCCATCATTAGACCTGGTCCATCATTAGACCTGGTCCATCATTAGACCTGGTCCATCGTTAGACCTGGTCCATCGTTAGACCTGGTCCATCATTAGACCTGGTCCATCATTAGACCTGGTCCATCATCAGACCTGGTCCATCATTAGACCTGGTCCATCGTTAGACCTGGTCCATCGTTAGACCTGGTCCATCATTAGACCTGGTCCATCATTAGACCTGGTCCATCATTCAGACCTGGTCCATCGTTAGACCTGGTCCATCATTAGACCTGGTCCATCATTAGACCTGGTCCATCGTTAGACCTGGTCCATCATTAGACCTGGTCCATCATTAGACCTGGTCCATCATTAGACCTGGTCCATCATTAGACCTGGTCCATCATTAGACCTGGTCCATCATTAGACCTGGTCCATCATTAGACCTGGTCCATCATTAGACCTGGTCTATCGTTAGACCTGGTCCATCATTAGACCTGGTCCATCATTAGACCTGGTCCATCATCAGACCTGGTCCATCATTAGACCTGGTCCATCATTAGACCTGGTCCATCATTAGACCTGGTCTATCATTAGACCTGGTCCATCATTGGACCTGGTCCATCATTAGACCTGGTCTATCGTTAGACCTGGTCCATCGTTAGACCTGGTCTGGTTCTAGTTCTGATCTGGTTCTGGTCTGGTTCTGGTCTGTTTCTGGTCCGGTTCTGGTCTGGTTCTGGTCTGGTTCTAGTTCTGGTTCTGGTCCGGTTCTGGTCTGGTTCTGGTCTGGTTCTAGTTCTGGTTCTGGTCCGGTTCTGGTCTGGTTCTGGTCCGATTCTGGTCCTGGTCTGGTCCTGGTCTGGTACTAGTTCTGGTTCTGGTCTGGTTCTGGTCTGGTTCTGGTCCTGTCTGGTTCTGGTCT
>JBBPBX010077136.1:0-10605 GCA_038048925.1 Garcialebias charrua
TGATAGAATCTGTCTGTTAAGGTTAACATCGGACAGGACGGTGCATGCTTTTATGAAGCGTCAACGAGAAGCAGTGATGAAAGACTACAGTCTTCTCTGTGCTGCGCTGATAAAGGAGTTTTCTCCTTGCACGGGGCCCGATGGCATCATAACAGCAGCTAACATCAAGCAAGGTAGGAATGAACACCCAAGGTCATATTATGACCGAATATTCCGTGCCTATTTCGGGGACAGATGCGAACCTGAAATGGAGGAGGAGGTAGGGTTTAAGTATATTTTCAGCCAAAACCTCTGCCCTGACATAAGAGAGAAAGTACATGTCAGCGCAAACTATAAACGGAGGTCCATCGAAGACATAAGAGAGTGCGCGATAGATGTTTTTACAGGTCGCACACCAAACAAAACACCCTTTGAAGTGTGTCCTGGTGAAAAGGTCAAATACCAAACGCTAGACCTTGAAGGAGCAAGAGCGCCAGCTCACTCTTTTAAGGAAGCCGAGAATAAGCAAAATTTCCAACCTGACAGACCGCAAAATGAAGGTGTCCGCTGGAACAAAGACCAAAAGGGGTCCAGAGACCCCAAGTGGTACAGGCCGCATCAAGAGGAAGAACCCCATCAAAAAAGGAAGGCATTCCAAAAGAAAAAGAAATATGGGTCCCAAGGAGACTCATATGAAAGAGGGCGGTCCCAGAGGGGACCCCCGAGCAATGCGCCAGATCCTGCACCTCAAACTGAACAGTCTGGGGCGAGGAAAAACCCACAGAAGTTCCAGAAAAAAGGCCCTAAACCTCTGTCCTCAGAAGAGATGGAGAACATACGTCGGTTGTTAGAAAGTTTGAAAAAAACAAACAAGGAAAACAAACCTGGAGTAATGTGTAGCACTATCATTGATAGTGACTCAGAACACACAAATAACAACAATGCCACGATTGCTGACAGTCACCAAGATACTGATGGTCAGGATGCTGACAATCAGGGTACAGACAGTCAACAAGACGTTGACTGTAACCATGACATCATTGTTACAGAGTCCGAGAGCCCCTCATCAGAAAAAGGGGGGGAAAGCTCACTCACCAAAGACAATGACTCGTCACAGACCGATCACTCAGACCCATGTGTGACTGCACTACCAGTACAGGTGAATGAAAATCACACAGACAATGGTAGACGTAACAAACGTCGGAAAAAACCTGATAGGTTCCTGTGTAACATTATCAGGAAGGGGCCCGCTAAGAAGGCTTACCTGTCAATCACTTTAGAAGGGGTCCTCACAGAAGAGGCCCTCCTGGATGGTGGGGCTGACATAACCATTATGTCTCCCACACTGTTGAAGGAGCTACGGATAGCCGCTAGCGGTGTTGACAGGGAAATACCCCTCAAAGAATGTGCTGTAGTATTGCAGGGACTCTCAGAGACGAGAACAACCCTAACAGCTATAGCCATGGTTCATATGCAGATTGGTGAAATGACGCTATACCACCCGGTACACGTGTCCGCCGTTGACTCATTCCCATTTTTGGTCGGCCAAGACTTTATAAACCGCTTCGACGCGATTATAGATTATGGCGATCAGACAATGTGGACCAGAGTGAGCCAACCACTGCCAATCGATATGCCTACACAAGGTGACACTGACTGTCTAACAGCAGGTACCGCGGAAGGCACAAAGGGATCCTCCAACGAGAGCACAATCCCGGTAAGTGAACCTTCAGCAACAGGTGAGGCAGAAAAGGCCCAACAAGAGAGCCTCCTCTGCGAGCTGAAACAGTCAGCACTCACTGAACACTACCTACCACAGGTAGTCAAAGGTGTTGAGATCCAAGGATCCCACACCGATGATGCTGTTCTGTCTCCTTGGACGGAGAAATCAGCGATCAGCCAAGCTTTCTATGGAACCTTGGTTAAAAAACAGTTGGGTCTAGATATGAACAAAAAGGCTTTCCGCTTTTCGTTAGACCCCAACGATAAACAGGTAATGACCGCAATAGGGATCATTGACCTGAAACTAATCTGGAACCAACGAGAACTGGATCACCCGTTCCTCGTGGTCCCGAACTTACCACATGCAACCTACATAGGCTCCGACATTTTGGTAAGATTAGGTGTCCGAGTGGACATCAACAACAATGTACTGTGGTCACTAGACACGGCCACAAAGGACTCTCCTGTGCTGACCACAGAGAACCTTAAGGCTGGACAGACCATTCCAGAGGTCTGCCAGATTGCTAACAGCCATAACACTGCGGTACCACCTCAGGTTATGAACAAGCCGGTGATGTGTCACATCATGAAAGGACAAGCTATTAGCACAAAACAGGCATACTTTCAACCATCTCCTATGTTTTTCAACTTAGGACTGTCCATGGAGGCCACATGCCAAGTGACCCTCGACTGCAGAACCACGACTGTTGCTGTGTGCAACACAAGCACAGAAGAGGTACTGATCCCAAAAAACACACAGCTAGGATGGTTGATCTCTACTGATTTTCATGATTTTGAGCTAAGCATTCCATTTCTGGGAGGACTCCCAGAAAACTTGATCCCAAATCAACACACGGGGCAAGTCTTGTTCACGAAACCAACACAGGCCATAGCTCTTTTCTCCCCCACTGAGTCCGACCAGGACACTGTCCGCAGGTTCGGTTTCAACAAAGGAGACAGTCTATGCCCTCAAACTTACAGTGCACTACCTGTTGACAGGTTTTACGACACTGAAGGGGACTCACTGGAGCTCCCCAAAGAACAAGAACCCCTCTCAGTTGCTTCACAGATTGACCAGGTGGTCGCCCAAGCCGACGCCCTGAAAACTGATGAAGAAAGGGACAAACTTCGCAAAGTTCTTCTAAAATATGAGAAATCATTCTCAACTGACTCGATGGATTGTGGGTTGACCACGCTCCACACAGTGAGCATCCCAACCCCGCCTAATGCTCCCCCTGCATTTGTCAGACAGTACAAGATTCCTCTGGCAGCACATCAACCTATCAGAGAAATCATTAATGACCTGTTAGAAAAAGGTATCATCCGATACTGTAACAGCACTTACTCTGCGCCTTTATGGCCGGTGTTAAAACCAAATGGTAAGTGGAGACTCACTATAGACTACAGAAAGCTAAACAAACAAGTCCCCTTATCACGGTGGCCGATGACCCAGCTCCAACAGGAACTGCCCAAGGTCACCAATGGTAAGTACTTCTCGACCCTCGACGTCGCCTCTGGTTTTTGGACCATCCCTGTGCGCGCCGAGGACCAGTACAAACTAGCTTTCACTTTTGGTGGCCGTCAATACACCTTTAACAGGTGTCCCTTTGGCTACGCTAACTCACCTGCAGAGTTCAACATCTTCTTGAACAAAGCATGTCCAGACGCCCACGAGCGTGGGACACTGATTTACGTGGACGATGTCCTTTTGAGGCAGCCAACACTGGACTCACATTTGGCTGAGATCGACCACGTTCTGAATCAACTAACAACTGCTGGTGCTAAGATATCACTGTCAAAATGCCAATGGTGCAGAACCAAAGTGGACTACGTTGGCCTACTTGTAGGTCCAGACGGAGTACAACCACAGCTGACTCGCACCCAAGGCCTCGACAATCTCAAAGTCCCCACCAATCTCAAAGAACTACAAAGTTTTCTGGGCGTGTGTAACTACTCGAACCAATTCATCGAAAACTATGCGGACCTTGCGAAACCACTGACTGAACTCCTTAAAAAAGACGTACCATTTGTTTGGACTGACAAACAGCAACAGGCAATGGACGCTCTTATAAACAGGATCAAGTCAGCCCCTTGTTTAGTCTACCCAGACTACAACAAAGAGTTTTACTTGGAAGTGGGCTTCTCAGCTCATTGCATAAGTGCAGGTCTGTACCAGATACACGACAGAGACAAACGTGTAGTAGCCTACGCCAGCAAAACGATGGCAGGCCCCGAGTTGAGATTCTCAGACTGTGAGAAAGCTTTACTGACCACAGTGTGGGCAGTTAAACATTTCTCCAGCTACATTGGTGGACAGAAAATCATTGTGGAAACACAACACCAGCCAGTGACTTTTCTTAACAGTGAACGCATCAGAGATGGTGTGGTGACAAACTCACGTGTTGCAACGTGGCTCATGGCGCTTCAAAGTTTTAACCTAGACATACGTTATGGTCAAAACAAGAAGTCTCATCTGGGGACGGACTTGGCAATCTGCCAGAAGTGTACACAAGATGTACCAGCCACCCAGCCGCCGGTTGAGGTAAAACCCCCAGTAACTGAAGACCCGAATCACCACTTCTTTGATGACAATATCTGCAAAGATATGACAACATTGTACGTGGATGGATCTTCATTCCTCCGCGACAAAATCTGTAGGGCAGGTGTTGGAGGAGTTCTCCTCCAAGACCAAGAACAGATAACTTTCAGCTACAAATTAGGATCTCAGACTTCTCAGTACGCTGAGATTGCAGGAATCCTAATAGCTCTCCAGATGGTAGTAGAACGCTCCATCAAGACGCTAGTCATCTGCACTGACTCTAACTATGCTCGTTTGAGTTTCGCTTGTCACCTCGCTGTGTGGAAACAGAACGGTTTCCTAACAAGCGACAGAAAAGTGGTCAAACACAAAGAGCTTTTCATAGCGTGTGATCACTTGGTGACATCACACGACTTACAGATCTACTGGAAGAAAGTTCCAGGACATTCTAGAGTCCCAGGCGATGACAAGTACTACAATGACATTGCAGATTCCTTAGCCAAAGAAGGAGCCGACGAAGGTCCTCTATGGTCCTTCGACCCCTCCTGGTTAATCAAGACTCTGTCAATACAACCTACAGTCAGGGTAATGGCAGTCACACGTGCACAGGCCGCAGCCAGACCTGCTGACAACGCAGTCTCTGTACGACCTGCACTGACTGACCCAGACATCATCCAACTACAGAAGTCGGATCCTGCTATCAACTCCATGATACTGTACCTGACTGATCCAGAGAAAAACACTCCGTCTAAAGACGAACTGGATTCCGATCCAGACCTTAAAGTCCTTTATCAGCTGCGCAAACAGCTAAAACTAATCAAAGGCATCCTAACTTTCGCTCATGGACCAACGTCCTCACCTGTGTTCGTGGTTCCCCATGACCAAAGGGGGGTGATGTTAGTTCATGCCCATGATCTCCCGTCCGCAGGACACAAAGGAGATAAAGCCACGCTGACGGCATTAAAACAAATTGCCTATTGGCCTGGAATGAAAAAGGATGTCAAGGACTACATTGAAGGGTGCGTGGTCTGTGGCCAGTTTCAGCCAACCAGACCACTTCACAGAGCACCACTGCAAAGCAGAGGCATTGCATTCCCATGGTCTGACCTCCAGATCGACTGGGTTGGACCACTCACTAAGAGCTCTAGAGGAAATAAATATTTTCTCACGGTAACCTGTGCATTCACCAAATGGGTAGAATGCCTACCAGCTCCTAACGACACAGCACAAACCACTGCTATGTTGTTAATGAATCATATATTCTCAAGGTTTGGACTTCCCCTTAGGGTGAACTCAGACCAAGGTACACACTTCACAGGTGAAGTGATGAAAGAACTGTGGAAGACGCTAGGCGTCAAGGCCAACTTTCATGTCGGCTACCACCCACAGGCTTCAGGCCAAGTAGAGAGAGCAAACAGAACTGTGGTGAGTATTTTGAAGAAATACGTGGCTGCAAACCACAAGGACTGGGACGTGAAACTCCCTCTGGTCCTCATGGCCATAAGAGCCACTCCACACACATCAACTGGCATCTCTCCCTTCGAGATGATGACCGGTCGACAAATGACTCTCCCTCTACACCTGTTGTACCAACCAGGCGACGCCGCCATGGCGACAGCCTACACTACACAACAATACATGAAAGATTTGAATGTACACCTCAGAAACACTTTTGCTTTCGCCCAGAAAAACCTGGAAAAATCCGCTGAAGGACGTAAGGCGTACTACGACCAAAAGGCCTCTCACAATGAACTCCAAGTGGGAGACAGAGTCTGGTACTATACGTTCGCCCCAGCAACCGGGAAAGGAGGGTCCGAGACCGGAACTCTCGCCCGCAAACTAATGCCCAGGTGGACTGGACCTCATCTGATAACAGACAAAGTGTCCTCAGTCGTCTACGAAATCAAAATCAGCAAAGGCCGCAAAGAGCCAATTGCTAAATGGGTACATCGAAATCAGATCAAACCTTACAAGGCGTTCAATGACTCCACAAAAGACAAAGATCTCACAAACTCACCGACTTCATGGGATAATAAGGTCGTCCAAACACAAGTTAGTAAATAAACTAATCAGGTTTAAACTACCGTATTTCCCACCCTATAAGTCGCATTGTCCAATTTGAACTTAGAAACGCTAAGCCTAAAACCCACAACAAAAACTAACCTTAACAACCGTTTAAATCCACGAGATTTAATTTGACCTCGGTCATAAAGTTGAGACCTGTTTTTCTTGTGTGTTGCACTTTGGAATCTGACGACAAGAGTGTGTCGAAGCAGTGAAACGTTGTTTCCTTGTTGTTTAGTCATTACTGTTGTCATTAGTTGAGATATTGTTTTGGTTCTGAACACTCCCAGCCAAAAAGGTTTTGTATTAACATTGGTTAATGAATGATATGGATTTAACTATGCCAACATACAGTTCGTTTTGTTAAATCTCAATCGTCGAAGAGTCAATGTAGTTTAAAGCTACTTAAGGTACCATAAACTACACTGGTCTCACAATTTCTAAATTGAACCGATTCGATCGTTTCTATTCTAGATTATCTATTCATTTTGATGAGTCTCGCCATAGACTTCAAAATTTATTAGGAATACCAAATCCTACGTCGTTCGTCTAAAAGACAACAGACATTTAGATCAAACTATATTTCATTTTTCTATTTTAGTTTAACCTAAACTAAGTAATGAATGGAGGAATAGTTTGGAATTAGAGGCCTTCGTTACAGAAGCCCTCCAAAATTTTATAGGTACAGATCCCTATATCTAATTTTACAGAATTGATCCACCCCTTAATTGGTAATTGTAGCTGATCTAAACCATGATAGCTTACATACCAGGTGCATATAGGTAAGGCTTAATGTAAAATCCCAATCATAAGCCCACCTAAAAAAACCACATAATTGCATGACACATAGAACCAGAGTGGCACTGACTGGAAACCAACCAGCCAACAACCTTCGATGTGGGGACCTGCAGCTCCAACGCTTGGTCTTCAACCTTCATCCAAGGGTCGCCTCCTCTGCGTCAATTGAGGGATCCCCTCTACATGCTGATTATGAAAACAATTGTTGCTGATCAATCAACAAAACTAATCATTGTGGAATTACCGCATTATTTCTATTTTAAATCAGTTCTTGAATCCCGGATGATTAAAGGTCCATCAATCAATAATCTGGTAGTTTGTAGTTCATGATCCAGGGTAATATGTCCAGAAAAAAACAAATAGTTTGGTGCAATTTAAGTCCTACCGCACAGCTGTGGTGGTCCGGTAGCTTGCCAATGCCATCCTGGGTGGGAACAGGGGGTGAAAAAAACCCTGACCTAAACAAGGTCATAAACAAAACAAAAATTAGCATTACTTTATACACAGGACTAAACTGTTATCAAAATTTCTATAGGCAGTCAACAGATTTAATGAAAAGTAACTAAAATGATCCTAAAAGGATGAAATTACAAAAATCAAAGGATTTATTTAATACTTTACGTATATATATTCTATTCGGCCACGAAATTAACAAAAAAGAATGATCTTTTAATCATTAAGACCACTTTTAAATCTCAAATACATGGGCGTGTCGCGACCGCATTTCTATTTCATAAAGGAACCCAAATACATAAAACGAACGACTCACCGTCGAGTGGTGGACACAAAACACTGAATACAATCCTCCGGCCGCGTTAATTTAGCTTGATACAGCGGGGTTCTCCCATAATTTATGAAGACACCGAGCACAATCAGCTAGCCACAGCGTTTAGCAACCGAGTTCACCTCTGACCCGGAAGATGTCAAGATGGAATAGTCCATTTTTAGCGGGGGGGATACAGAAATCGACCGGTTTTTGTATTGCGTTTTTAATTATCGTTTTCATCGTAACTATAATTATTTTTATGTTAAATGTACATTAACAAGGGGTATTATCTCAGGGGGGGAAAGAGGTACGCGACCAACACCATTTATGGTGGGGGTGGCGTGCTGCTGACCTCAACTCGGGATGTTGTGAGTCAGTGGGCGGAATACTTCGAAGACCTCCTCAATCCTACTGGCACGTCTTCCACTGAGGAAGCGGAGCCTGGGGACTTTGGGTCGGGTTCTCCGATCTCTGGTGCTGAGGTCGCCGAGGTGGTTAAAAAGCTCCGCGGTGGCAAGGCTCCGGGGGTGGATGAGATTCGCCCGGAGTTCCTTAGGGCTCTGGATGTTGTAGGGTTGTGTTGGCTTACGCGACTCTGCAATATCGCGTGGACATCGGGGGCAGTTCCCTTGGATTGGCAGACTGGGGTGGTGGTTCCCCTATTCAAAAAGGGGGACCGTAGGGTGTGTTCCAACTATAGGGGGATCACACTCTTAAGCCTCCCTGGTAAGGTCTATTCAGGGGTTCTGGAGAGGAGGGTCCGTCGGATAGTCGAACCTCGGATTCAGGAGGAGCAGTGTGGTTTTCGTCCTGGTCGTGGAACACTGGACCAGCTCTACACCCTCAACAGGGTCCTGGAGGGTGCGTGGGAGTTTGCCCAACCAGTTTACATGTGCTTTGTGGACTTGGAGAAGGCATTCGACCGCGTCCCTCGGGGGGTTCTGTGGGGGGTACTCCGGGAGTATGGGGTACCAGGCCCATTGATATGGGCTGTTAGGTCCCTGTACGACCGGTGTCAGAGCTTGGTCCGCATTGCCGGCAGTAAGTCAGGCTCGTTTCCGGTGAGAGTTGGACTCCGCCAAGGTTGCCCTTTGTCACCGATTCTGTTCATAACTTTTATGGACAGAATTTCTAGGCGCAGCCAAGGTGTTGAGAGGATCCGTTTTGGTGACCTTAGAATCGCTTCTCTGTTTTTTGCAGATGATGTGGTCCTACTGGCTTCATCAGTTCGTGATTTACAACTTTCACTGGAGCGGTTTGCAGCCGAGTGTGATGCGGCCGGGATGAGGATCAGTTCCTCCAAATCCGAGGCCATGGTCTTGAGCCGGAAAAGGGTAGCATGCCCTCTCCGGGTCGGGGAGGAGGTCCTGCCCCAAGTGGAGGAGTTTAAGTATCTCGGGATCTTGTTCACGAATGAGGGAAAACTGGAGCGTGAGATCGATAGGCGGATAGGTGCAGCGTCCGCAGTGAAGCGGGCGCTGTACCGGTCTGTCGTGGTGAAGAGAGAGCTGAGTCAAAAGGCAAAGCTCTCAATTTACCGATCGATCTACGTTCCCACCCTCATCTATGGTCATGAGCTTTGGGTTATGACCGAAAGAACAAGATCTCGGATACAAGCGGCTGAAATGAGTTTTCTCCGCAGGGTGGCTGGACTCTCCCTTAGAGATAGGGTGAGAAGCTCAGTCATCCGGGAGGGACTCGGAGTAGAGCCGCTGCTTCTCCACATCGAGAGGAGCCAGTTGAGGTGGCTCGGGCATCTGGTTAGGATGCCTCCTGGACGCCTCCCTGGTGAGGTGTTCCGGGCATGTCCCACCGGGAGGAGACCCAGAGGAAGACCCAGGATGCGCTGGAGGGACTATGTTTCTCGGCTGGCCTGGGAACGCCTTGGGATTCCCCCGGAGGAGCTGCTCCAAGTGGCTGGGGAGAGGGAAGTCTGGGCCTCCCTACTTAGGCTGCTACCCCTGCGACCCGACCCCGGATAAGCGGAAGAAGATGGATGGATGTACATTAACAAGCATGAGCAATGTTAGGGATGTAGGTGACTGGCCGGGGCAGGGCGGGGCCGGGGCCCCTGCTGATTGGGAGCCCCAGGCAACAGCATCATTTGCCTATGGTAGATCCGCGTCTGTTCTCCCCTCTGCTCCCCCTCCAACCCTCCCTCCTCTCTGCTCTTTACGGTGAGGGAGCAGACTGCTCCCTCACCAAGGGGGAAAAAGGTAAAACAAGCAGCTACGGAGCCAGCATAAGAGCCTGTAAATAAGTTTATTCGTTTTTACTGATAGATAATTAGTTATTAGCGGTACTGCATTTTAAATAAAAATAGCACAAATCCGCTTATGAATTATAAAAGTTAGTCAAACCACAAAAACACTGACAAATAGTTTAGGTCCGCTGTAAGCAGATTAGCGCTTTAGCGCTCTCTAGCGGTCTGTGCCCACCTTTGTTTAAAATATACCAGCTTAGTAACAGATCATCATTCAATGACAAAAATATACTGTTGATCAATTCTGAATTAACACAAATTAAAAGGAAGTCTTTCTGATTGATTTGTGACCCTTAATAAAATAGTGCCCACTTGTCTCCTTGAGAGCTCAAGAAAAGTGTAACACTCAGAGTTTCAGAGAGATGTGAAGATGTTTAAATCCAGTAACGGACATGAGGGTGATGTGTCACTACACCTGTTATGAATAATGTTCTGTTCAATTTTTATTTCTGCTCGACTGAGTTTTATATCTAT
>JBBPBX010077137.1:0-16942 GCA_038048925.1 Garcialebias charrua
GGATCACAGACTTTGTTTTCCAAGAGTTAACAGACTCAGTTTTCCAAGGGATTAAAAGCTTACCGCAATGGGATTACCTCCGAACAGTATGGAAGTTCCAAAAACTTTATGGGATTATAATTTTTGATTTTTCTTTTCCACTTGCTGGATTACTTCAAGATCAGAGACAGTTCAAGGTATCCTTCCGTGTTGGACCTCATCCCCAAGGACTGGCGATGACTTCCAAAAGGGAGGAGATGTAGTGGGCATGACTGTGCCCGCTCTGATACACCTTTCTATTTTTGAACTGTTCCAGTGATGACCTTTACTGACCTCTCAGTAAAACAAGACATTTACTACAAATTATTCCATTAGGTGTAATCTGAGAACATAGTCACCAAAAGAGACTATTGGCTTCTTTAATTTTATTCTAATGTAATCAAAAGAATAACATTTTGTCATCCTCATGATGTACTATTATGCTGTGTTATTCTTTAATGTGGAGTATTACTGTGTTACTTGACCATATAATGGTGTCAGAGTGAATTTTATGTGTTATTGTGATTTGCAGATTTGTTCTAGAAGTGTTAAGACGCTAATCCAAGTATTTTTCCTCTTGGAGTCTATGCGTCTGTCTTTTTCTAAACATTTCCCTCTGCTGCTGACTGTAACCTTGTACCGTGATAATAGTAAGTGAACTCCTCGACTGGTTCTTTTTCGAACCAATGGGGAAGAGACAAGTCTCTCTCATCTCAGATCTTCTAGAAAAGTTCTAAGCTTTTGCTGGAACGAGGAAGTCTGCTGGAGTAAGCCTAAAACTATGGTCTTCTCCAAAGAACTGATGATCGTCTGGTCAACACGCTAATGACCACGTCATTCAGTTAAAGACTAATAACATGTTTGTTATGAGTCTACTTCAAACCGAGCGTAAGCTCAAAACTTTGTTCCTTCCTGGAATAAGTTATCTTGAAGCCAACCAGGAGCTGACACCCTTTTCTGATGATCGACGCGGATCCCAGGAGACGTTGAAACGTAAACGAGAACCGGTTCGGACGTGCTGGACCTGTACGATTCTGTACGCCTGAAAGGCTGGTACCATCTCTTTACCAGACTAATCGTCATCAAGGTAATGAGTCAGCGTTTACAAACGTACCTGGATTTAGCAGAGGTCGGATGGAAAGTGTCATCTGGTTAAACTCAGGATAAATAACTTCCTCTTTTAACCTCTCCCTATATTCCTCTTAAATCTTTCCTATCTCCATTCAAGTTGGTAACTATATTTAAGCTAAAGAGCCACAGACTAAGTATAATGACATCCTGTATTTATGTCTGTTACAGTTTAAGTGTGGTGACGTATTAAATTGCAAGAAAAAGAAATCTGTCAATCAAGTGTAATGATGTTGATTTTAGTTGATTTATTTTAAATAAATGGTAGTGTCGCCTGGCATACCAAACTAAAGTCAACGTTCTCTGTCACTTAATGGCTTTATTTATTTATCCATCATAAAGATCACAGAAATATTGGGTAAACTGAAAAAGAAAAGAATCCGTGAAATTACTATTCAATCTGAATAAGTAAATTAATTAAGGTAAAGAGGTCAGTAGTAATATTGACCTCCTAATATCCTTTACAACAGCATCCCTCACCGCCGGTGTCCACCACCGGGTTCGAGGGTTGCCACCACGACAGGCACCAACAACCCTGCGGCCACAACTCTGATAAGCTGCCTCGACAATAGAGGCGCGGAACATGGCCCACTCGGACTCAATGTCCCCCGCCTCCCTCGGAACATGTTCAAAGCTCTCCCGGAGGTGGGAGTTAAAGCTCCGTCTTACGGGAGACTCTGCCAGACGTTCCCAGCAGACCCTCACAATACGTTTGGGTCTGCCAGGTCTGACCGGCATCCTCCCCCACCATCGGAGCCAACTCACCACCAGGTAGTGGTCAGTTGACAGCTCCGCCCCTCTCTTCACCCGAGTGTCCAGGACATGCGGCCGCAGATCAGATGAGATGACAACAAAGTCGATCATCGAACTGCGACCTAGGGTGTCCTGGTGCCAAGAGCACATATGTACACCCTTATGCCTGAACATGGTGTTCGTTATGGACAATCCATGACGAGCACAGAAGTCCAACAACAGAACACCACTCGGGTTCAGATCAGGGGGGCCGTTCCTCCCAACCACACCCCTCCAGGTCTCACTGTCATTGCCCACGTGAGCGTTGAAGTCCCCCAGCAGAACAAGGGAGTCCCCAGGAGGCGCACTCTCCAATACCCCCTCCAAGGACTCCAAAAAGGGTGGGTAATCTGCGCTGCCGTTTGGCGCATAGGCACAAACAACAGTCAGAGCCCGTCCCCCCACACGTAGGCGAAGGGAGGCTACCCTCTCGTTCACCGGGGTGAACCCCAACGTACAGGCACCAAGATGGGGGGCAACAAGTATGCCCACTCCTGCTCGGCGCCTCTCACCAGGGGCAACTCCAGAGTGGAAGAGTGTCCAACCCCTCTCAAGGAAACTGGTTCCAGAGCCAGAGCCATGTGTTGAGGTGAGTCCGACTATTTCTAGCCGGAACCTCTCAACCTCACACACTAGCTCAGGCTCCTTCCCCACCAGAGAGGTGACATTCCATGTCCCAATGGCCAGCTTCTGTAGCCGAGGATCAGACCGCCAGGGTCCCCGCCCTCGGCCACCACCCATCCCACATTGCACCCGACCCCTTTGGCCCCTCCCATAGGTGGTGAGCCCATGGGAAGGGGGACCCACGTCTCCTCTTCGGGCTGTGCCCGGCCGAGCTCCATGGGTGAAAGCCCGGCCACCAGGCGCTCGCCAACGTGCCCCACCTCCGGGCCTGGCTCCAGAGTGGGGCCCCGGTGACCCGCGTCCGGGCGAGGGAACATTTTGTCCATTTATTTTACTCATCATAAGGGGTCTTCGGGCTGCACTTTGTCTGGTCCCTCACCTAGGACCTGTCTGCCTTGGGTGACCCTACTAGGGGCATGAAGCCCCTGACAGCATAGCTCCTAGGATCATTGGGACACTCAAACCCCTCCACCACGGTAAGGTGGCAGCCCAGGGAGGAAAATAAAAATAAAAAATAAAATAAAAAATTTATTCTTGTCAAAGAAATTTTAACTACACTTTAAATTGTAACACTCAGTTTAAATTAATCATTCTAAATGATTTTATCATAGGGAATGTGTTCAAATGTTAAGCCAACAATGAAATACTTTATTAGAAATAACTTAAGATCGTAGGCACCTCCTTGCCCTCACTGCAGGACTTACACAGCAAACGCCTCACTCGGAAAGCCCACTGCATGGCAGGTGATCCCACACACCCACTACACAGCTGCTTCAGACTGCTGCCATCAGGGAGGAGACTGAGGAGTCTCCAGGCTCGAACCAGCAGACTGAGAGACAGCTCTGTCATCAGGCAGTCAGGATGCTAAACACTCTGCCTGCTCTGCCCCCCCTCCCATTTGAACTGCCTTAACACTAAAACTTTCTCACACATTACCACACAACACAAAGATTTTAACACTGGACTCTGTGTCATCAAACGGGTTATTCACTAAACTCTCGGTCATGTGCTCATACAGTTTGCACTACTTCTCATACTTGCACTAATGTTTGTATTACATCACTGCCTATAATCATAATACTGTTTACATTCTCTGTTTACATTTATTAATACTGTTTACTTTTATTACTACTGCTTACATGTAATTACTACTGTTTACATTTACACTACTCTAATATCTACACCACTGCTGATACATATACAGTGTGCTCTGAACGGTCTTATTTAGGGATGCCCAATGTGCCTTACTGCATATGCCACTTTTTGCCTCTATAACAACATCAACTACTACCTCATACATATACTGTGTACATTAACTCATACGCTGCTTTGCCACTTTGCAAATGTCAATGCTAGAAACCTTTAGTTTATTTTAGTTATACTTTTTATACTCTTTTTTTATACTAGTATGCAAAAACTCAGGACAGTATTATGTTCATTAAATGTTTAATGTTTTAGTTTTAGAGTTGGTGTAAATTTTCATACTCTTATACCACTATGCAAAAAAACTCAGGACAGTGTTAGTTTTACTATTTTATGCTTATGTCTATTATTATATGTTTCAGTGTTTCAATGTTTAGATGTTTACTGTTGCACCGAGGGACTGAGAGAAACGCAATTTCGGTCCTGTGTATGTCCTGTACAGTACATATTGCAGATCTGACAATAAAGTTGACTTTGACTTTAAAGTGTCACTACACGGCCTCTGGGTCTTCAACTCCTCCCCCAGTCCAGATTCAAAAATCTTCACCAAAATGGGCGTTCCGATAGACTGTGGAGGCACCGCCTAAAGGAGGGGAGGAGGTGGGGTTAGAGCGAGTAGGCGGATGTGGCCAGGACCGTGACATGCAGCTAGCGTTAGCATAATACTGTACAGTATATGCAACATGGACAGTGAACACAGCGACACAGGTCTTTTCTCCACCTCCCTCACCAGAAACTGAGGGAGACTTGGAGCAGAGAGATAATAATAATAATAATAATGAATTCAATTTATAATGCACTTTTCATTAATAAAAATCTCAAAGTGCTACAATGTGTAACAAGGTAAAGGTAAAAAATAAAACAAGTGATAAAATCAAATAAAATCAATAATAATATCGACTAAGATCAAAGATAAAATCATGTAGATTTAGGCTTGCTTAAAAAATAAATAAAATAAAACAAGTGATAAAATCAAGTAAAATCAATAAAGATAACAGCTAAGATCAAAGATAAAATCATGTGGAGGCAGAATAGGCTTGCTTAAAAAGAAAAGTCTTAATGCCGCTTTTAAAGTCAACCAGTGACTGTGGAGCTCTCAGGTCGTCAGGGAGGGAGTTCCACAGGCGGGGGGCAGCCACACAGAATGCTCGGTCTCCCATGGTCCTCAATTTGGTCCGAGGAATATGAAGTAAATTACTGTTCTGTGATCGTAGAGACCGGGTGGATGAATATGGTGCAAGAATGTCCTTTAGATAGTCAGGTGAAGTTCCGTGCAAGCATTGATGGGTAATGAGAGCAGTTTTATATTGAATTCTGTAGGTGACAGGAAGCCAATGGAGGTTATGGAGAATGGGTGTAATATGATCAAATTTGCGAACTCTCAACAGAATCCTAGCTGCACTGTTTTGAATATATTGAAGCTTCTGAATGTTTTTGCCAGGGATACCAATAAACAGGGAGTTGCAGTAGTCGAGCCTGGAGGAGACAAAGGCATGGACGAGTTTCTCAGCATCAGAAAAAGTCAGAGATGGGCGAAGTCTGGAGATGTTTCGAAGATGGAAGAAGCAGGTTTTAAACAGATGCTTAATGTGATTTTCAAATGTGAGATGAGAGTCCATTTTTATTCCAAGATTTGTAACAGAGGTGGAGAGGGGGATGTCTTGACCAGAGAAGGAGATTGTTGTTAAAGTTGATGTTTGTACCTGGTGAGGGGTGCCGATCAATATGGCCTCGGTCTTGGAGCAGTTCAGTTGAAGAAAGTTTTGATTCATCCATGCCTTTATTTCCTCCAGGCAGGCAGAGAGAGCAGTGAGTGCAGTGAGAGCAGTGAGTGAAGATGGAGATAGGGATGATGATGATGCTCCAGTCCTGATGTAAAGTTGTGTGTCGTCGGCATAGCAGTGAAAGGAAATGTTGAACTGATTAATAATTTGACCCAAAGGCAGCATGTAAAGGGAAAACAGCAGGGGCCCCAGAACTGACCCCTGAGGTACACCACAGGAGACACCGACTGTCTGGGAAGTGGCATTGCCAAGACTGACACATTCCAGCCTATTGGAGAGGAAAGATCTGAACCAGTCCAGGACAGTGTCACAGAGACCGACCTCCACATGAAGACGGTGGAGGAGGATACTATGGTCCACAGTGTCGAAGGCTGCAGTGAGGTCAAGGAGGACAAGGATGGAGGGAGAACCAGTGTCAGCAGCCATGAGGACATCATTCGTTACTCTCAGCAATGCAGTCTCAGTACTGTGAGCTGCTCTGAATCCAGACTGGAACTTCTCATACAGAGAGTGTTGCTGTAGGTGTTCCTGCAGCTGAGCAGCAACTGCTTTCTCCAGCACTTTGGACAGAAATGGGAGGTGGGAAATTGGCCGGTAATTTGAAAAAATGTCGGGATCCAAATTAGATTTTTTCAGAAGAGGCCTAATGATGGCAGTTTTTAGAGGCAGTGGAACATGACCAGATTGTAGAGACTGATTTATTATTTGTGTGATTAATGGGCTAATTGCAGAGTGATTGGATTTTATGAGAGATGAAGGGAAGGGATCCAGGGCGCAGGATGAAGGCTTCATTTTCTTGAGGATGGTCTCCACGTATGTAATGATGTATGCATGTAATGATTTAACATCAATCTTAAAAAATATTTTATTAAAATACACAAAGACGAAAAAAATAAAACAAAAAAAACAAAGCTTGCCATGGTTCAATAGTGAACTCTGGGAATTGATGAAGAAAAGAGATGCCTCATTAAAAAAGTTTATCAAAACTAGATTAACTACTGACCATTTAATATATCGAAGTCTGAGAAATAAAGTCACCACATTACTTAGAAAAACAAGGGCCAACTTTTTCCTTAATCTAATTAAAGATGCAAAAGGAAATAGTAAATTGTTGTGGAGAAACATTGATAAATTTCTTGGAAATGAAAAAAACACTCGACATGACGTGCAGCTTAAAATAAATGATACTATTCAAAATGATGATGTAACCTTAGCAATATATTTCAATGAATATTTTATTAATTCTGTTCAACGACTGGCTCAGCTGTTTCCGGCACCTTGCTCCTTCAATTCTCTGGTCTGTGATGCATCTGCCTTTAGTTTAACACCTGTTAATGATGCAAAAGTGGAAAGGATTATTGGACAACTTAATAATAGCAAAGCAAAAGACCTGTATGGGTTAGATAGTATATTTCTAAAAACACATAAGGACAGTCTAATCCCAGTGTTGACAAAAATAATAAATCAGTCTATTAGAGATGGTATATTTCCCGATGCATTAAAAACTGGCATTGTCACGCCCATATATAAGTCTGGAGACAAACTAGAGGTCAGTAACTATCGACCGATTACCATCCTCCCCGTCATCTCAAAAGTCTTTGAAAAGGTCGTAGCAGAGCAACTAATTGAACACCTTGAAACCAAAGCTTTTTTAAATCCTTTGCAATTTGGTTTCAGAAAAAAATACTCAACAGAGACGGCTTGTTCCTACTTCCTTGAAGAAATTAAATCAAAGCTAGACCAAGGAGGTGTAGTGGGTGCCGTGTTCCTAGACCTGCGAAAGGCTTTCGATACTGTTTCCCACAGCATTTTAATAAGCAAACTATCAAATTATGGACTGTCTCGTCAGACAATAAACTGGATTACATCATACCTAAGTGGCAGGAAACAATGTGTTCGAGTAAATCACACACTGTCCCCCTTTCAAGACTGCACCATGGGAGTTCCGCAGGGCTCTATTTTAGGGCCGCTGCTTTTTAGTCTATACATCAATGATCTCCCCTCAATGTGTGATATTAATATCATCATGTATGCGGACGATACTGTTTTGTTCACTCATGGAAAAAATATAACAGAAGTGGCCACAAAATTGACAGGAGAATTGAAAAAGGTTGCTGCCTGGCTACAAAACTGCTGTCTCACATTAAATGTAGAAAAGACAGTTGCAATGTACTTTACAAACAGAAATAAATGTTTGGATTATCCTGATATCCATATAAATGGGGAAAAAATAAAAAATGTAAACAACTTTACCTATTTAGGTGTTACCCTTGACTCAAATTTGAATTTTAGAGACCATGTAAAGAAACTGCGCAACTCTTTAAAATTTAGTCTGGTGAACTTCAGGTACATACGAGGATCTCTTACTACTGAGGCATCATATATGTACTTAAACTCTATGATTTTCTCGCGTTTTCTGTATTGCATGACTAGCTGGTCACAGGCTAGTAAAACAGCTCTAAAGCCTCTTGAATCAATGTTCAAAAGTGCAATAAAAATTCATGATAGGAAATCCAGACAATATCACCACTGTCATATTCTTTTCAAATATGATCTTTTAAACTTTGACAATTTAATATTTCATGCAAATATTTGTCTACTTTTTAAAATCATCCATGGTATGGCTGCTCCTCCTCTAAGAAGGTTTGTCATATTGAACTCAGAAAAAACAACTCGAGTCACAAGGGCGACCTCTAGAGGAGAGTGCAGCATCCCTAAATGTAGGACCTCTTTTGCTAAATCCGTCTTTTCTGTTGTTGCCATGAGTCAGTGGAATATTCTGCCTACTGAGATTATAAAATGTACAAGTTTCCCAACGTTTGCACATCTGACAAGGAAATGGCTTTTATCAAAGCAGGTTTGCACCCACCAGTGATGACTGTGTGTGAGTGAAAGTACAGTTTGTAGGTTTGTTTGAAGAAGTGTGATTATGTATATATGATGTGTATGTGTGTGTGTGTGTGTGTGTGTGTGTGTGTGTGTGGTGTGTGTGTGTGTGTGTGTGTGTGTGTGTGTGTGTGTGTGTGTATGTGAACAAACTGGTAGTGCGTGTGTGTGTGAGAGAACTGGTGAAATTTTGAAAGTTTTTTATGTATGGTATATTTGAGGGGCGAGGTATGATATGTATGTATATATTGTGTCTGTATTTGTGTTTAATGGTTTTCTCATCCACTTACAAAAATCCGTTACTCTTGTTAAACATCAACCTGTCCGGGGACTACAGGCGGAAATTAGTATTATTACTATAACCTGGCACAATGCATCTTTCCTGTTTTTGTAGGTCAATGTATTGTTGTGCACTGTCCCTGAGAAAACAAATAAATAAATAAATCAAATCACCTCACTCTGAACAACTTCATCAAAGCTGCTCAGGGTCCCAGAAAGCAGACGGGTAGATGGCACACTAAGATCAGGGAGGTTGTGGAGCTGGGATCTGATAGTGTCAACTTTGTTTTTAAATGATGAAAGGAACAGGTTGCATTTTTGAACAGAGTCCTCATGAGTTTGTTTAATGGGATTAAGCAGATGAGTTATTGTGGAGAAGAGCTGTTTAGAGTTTCCAGGGCAGGTGTTGATGATGTTGGAATAATATTTGGAGCGTGCTTCTTTAAGAGAATAGGCGTACGCTTTCTGATGTTCTTTGTACGCTTGCTTATGTACCGAGAGACCAGATGATTTTACACGTCTCTCAATAGCACGGCCAGTTGCCTTCATCCTGCGCAGCTCACCAGTGTACCAGGGGGCTGAACGGGAGAAAGACACCAGTCTTGTCTTCAAGGGAGCATGTAGGTCCAGAAGCTCCTGGAGAGATTGGTTGTAATAATTCACAGAGTCATCTGCAGATGAGTGATTGACGGCAGTCAGGGCGTGAAGATCAGCAGACAAAACATCAGGGGAGATGTTTTTATAGTCACGGAACTGGATAGGTCGTTTTGGGTTAGAAGAAGGCGAAGTTGAAGGCACTTCCAGGGAGATGACCCTGTGGTCTGAGACACCCAGGTCATATACAGACAAGTTATTGAGTACAGTGTCTGTAATCACCAAATCCAGAGTATGCCCCCTGTTGTGCGTAGGGGCGTCCACATGTTGGGTGAGGTTGAGAGATTCCAAAAGAGACTTAAAATCTGTAGCCAGAGGGGAAGAGGAATTGTCCATGTGGATATTTAGATCGCCAAGAAAAATAGTTTTTACAGGGGAGGTGCAGAAAAAGGTGAGGAGGTCATGCATTTCTGAGTTAAATGAAACATGCGGTTTGGGAGGTCTATAAATCAATATAACGTTCATCAGGAGTGGGGCTTTGAAGTTGAAGGCCAAACATTCGAAAGAGGAAAAATTATGAGAAGACAGATGTGACAATTTTAAATTACTGCGGTAGATTACAGCCAGACCACCACCGCGGCCAGTGCAGCGGGCTCTCTGCAGATAATTGTATCCAGAGGGACAAGCTTCATTCAGAGAACTGAACACATCCAGTTGATGCCAAGTTTCTGTGAGGCACATGAGGTCCAGGTCCTTCTCCAGAATGTGGTCATGAATTAAACATGATTTGTTCGATAGTGATTGTACATTGAAAAGTTCTATTTTAATGCCAGTTGGTGTAGGAGCGTTTTGAACCGGTTTGAGCAAACTGAAGTCCACTCCACGTTTTCCTTGCCACTTTGGGCGCTGTGGACTACAAGGGACTACAGACGCAGCGTTCTGATGACGTAGTCGAGGTGCGACACGTCTCCCGCACGGAATTAATTCAGAGCGAGAGTAAATGGATTTCCTTCGCGAGCCTCTATGGATGTAACGAGGTCTACGCAGAAGTCCCAGTTGTTTGATGATGGGAACAGAAGGTGGAATGGAGCAGTTGTTAAGTCCAAGCAGCTGCGAAGCGGAATAGGTCAACATCACGGCAGCCAAACCGGGGGGAGCTAGCACAGAGCTAGCCGCTAACAGCAGACCCACGGCTCCGAGAGAAATAACCAAGAAGCAGTGAGATGTAACTCGGTTGAGCATCACTTGAAGAGGAGCACAGGAGAAAGTCCAGAACAGTCCAGATGACACAGGAGGTTGACAGAGGCAGCAGGTAAGCAAAACACAAAAACTGCAGTGACAGGAGGCAGACAGCCCAACATTCCGGTTAGGAAGTACTAACTAAGCTGTCCGTAAAGTCCTTATTAAAAAAACACTGAGCAAAATAAGTCCAGATAAATGTCCTAAAAAATGTCCAAAAAAATAGCAACAGTAAAATAACTATTTAGCGTGGAGAAGCGGCGACATCACACCAGCGTCCTCTCCAGCTGCGTCTCTTGTTCAACTCCAAGAGAGCCACAGGTCCTGAGCCTTATCAGTTCGAGCTGCTGGCTACAGGCACTGACGCTCTTATGCAAGAATCTGGTGGTGCTGAGGCAATGGACCGAACGGGTCCAGCATCTGAGTGGTAAATTTATATTAGCAACATAGGCCAATGTTAAAAGCAGTAACAAATTATCTTTTTTTAAATAATTTTGTAACTATCTCAAGTAAGACATATGTATCCAAATTGTAAAGCAATAAAAAAAAACTTTCAACAGGTGCACCTGTGGTCACTGCAGCTTCCTCTCACCTGTAGAAAACGTGTTGTAGGGAGACGCCAAAGGTTTAATTATGAAATATTTAGTACTTCCTAAAGCCTTAATAAATATACTATATATTAAACACATCAATTAACCTGGTCTTGAATACACTGTGCATTTTATTGTGTTAAAAGCCTTTCTCAATATTTTCCTGGGATGTGAATTACTATGGGTATGCATTACTCTACCAGTAAAAGCACACACAAACTTGTATCAAATTCAAAAAAAGGAGTAAAAATACTAAACGATATACATGCTGCACTCCACATTCAGTTAAAATTAATTTTTATATAGTAAATGTGTTAAAATGGACTGCTCATAGTCAACATAATCAATTATGAAGCTCATTGTTCTGTCAACACTAGACCTCTGTATTGATAAATACATTTCCAAATCATACATCAAAGTCAAAATTCAAAGTCAACTTTATTGTCCAAACTGCAATATGTACAGAACATACACAGGATTGAAATTGCATTTCTCTCAGATGCATGCATAATTTAAACAAACATTTAATAAACATGTTTACATCAGCAATTTTTACAAAGTAATGTTTAAATTTAATATAAATTATAATTGTTTCAGGTGTGCCAATATTAAATATTGTAAAACAAAAGAAACAAAGTGCAATAATCAATTAGAGTAATCCAAATTGTACATTATTAAAAAAGTTATAGGAAGCATAAACTTTTTAAACGTTAAAATTTAAAAGTTTCCTGTACTTGAATTTATGACTGATAAAAAAATCCCTTTCTGACATAGGTTATGGCCAGATGTGAACAGGTGGGTGTGTACACCTGTGTTACAGACCACCCAGGTGCCCAGTCCGCACAGGGTTAGAAGAAAACATAAATAATAATTTAACACAAGTACATAGTAATTTACATAAAGGGTATCCTATTCTAAAAGAAGTTCACAGAACCAGATGCGAAGTGCCAAATGTGTGACATGTATTTCAAATTCAGCGGTCAAAACCAACCTTTTTAACAATTCTTTGTTACGTCTTATTTTTAACACATTATAGTAGTACACCTTGAATTTAAAAATAAATACATTTCAGTAGTTATTTTATATGTAATGAGCGACCGTGGTGTAGTGGTAATGGCAGTCGACCCCTGATCGGAATGTTGGAGGTTCGAATCCCGCATCCGCCCACCATGTGTCGTTGTGTCCCTGGGCAAGACACTTAACCCCGAGTTGCTCCCGGTAGGTCTGGATGGCGCCTTGCAAGGCAGGCTACCACTACCGGTGTATGAATGAATGGGTGGATGGCTGGTATTGTAAAGCGCTTTGGGGCTCCTCACAGGGGGCTGGAAATAAGCTACATATACCATTTTACCATTTTAGTACACCTTGAATTTAAAAAGAAATACATTTCAGTAGTTATTTTGTATGTAATTGAGTACTGATATGTTTAATTTAGTGTTATGCAGAAAATGGTAAGCTATGTAGTTATTCTAAAAATTATGATGAGTTTCTCTCATGTTTCATAGAAAAATCGTGACCTGTGTCTGCTCACTGCCTCCTTCTTGTCTGGTTTCAGAAAATCCACACATAATGTTGGAGGTACTTTAGACTGATCCGCGGACTTCTGGTACTGCAGAGGGTCTTCCACAACATCATCGAACAGCAGCCCCATCAACTTGTCAATGTAGCCTTCATAAAAAAACAAAAAATTACACAATCTCCAATCTCCATACTCCAATGTTTTATTACATTTACCTGCACAGCATTCCATACCTGGTGAATCAGATCTCATGTCACCACCAAGTGTCAAAGACCCACGAGCCATGGCCTCGTTGATGCACTTATCCTGAAAAGTACAGCAGCACAGAGCTTGCCTGCTGGGATGTTTTTAACCAATGGCTGACTGGACCACTCATTGGTGTGTTCACATCTACTGCACCGTTGTTTCACTTTTACAAGTGTGCCCCCGCCTGTGGAACTCTCTTCCTGACTGTCTAAGAGCCCCACAGTCACTGGTTGACTTTAAGAGCGGCTTGAAGACCTTTCTTTTCGACCAAGCATACTCTACCTCCTCATGATTCTACTTTTGATCTTAGTTGATATTGTTATTGATTTTAATTGTTTCATTATTTGTTTTATTGTCATTTAATTCTGTTGCTCCTTGTAGCACTTTGAGATTTTCATTAATGAAAAGTGCGTTATAAATTGAATTAATTATTATTATTATTATTATTATTATTGTTCCAATTGTAGTTTTTTCAACTACACAGCTGTGTGTACAGACAGGACACCTCCAGAAAAGCTCAAGCAGCTGTTCTTCGAAAACAATGTATTTTTTTGCTTTGTGGGCCTGGAGGGGGACTTCATTGATGGAACTATGTAGCAATAAAGACAAAAAAAAACTAAAAAAATTTCAAAAATACAGCTAAACTATTCATAAATTATGTAACTAATTGTTTAACTTACATTGAACGGTGTACAGTAATCTCACTTCCATCCAGATGGTAAGACGAATCATCGGCCGACACCTCGATTCTCTTTCTTTTCACCGGTGTTGAACTTGCACGTGGACATTCTTGGAATGGCATCTCCGTGAAGGACCCAGTATCACAGGACACACTCCTGCCTGTTGGTCGTGTTTGTGTGGCTATTAAAAAAAATTAATGGCTTTAAAATTATGTCTCTACTTACACATTCATTATAAAATTCTCATTTAATTAAATAAAAATTAACATACAAAATATTGAAAGATGAGGTTCAAAAATTGAAGCATACTGCATCCAGACATTTCCAATAAAACATCTACCGGTACTTTACAGTTTGTGAAGGTACACAACGTAACTCCAAGGTCAAGGCTACACATAAAAATAAATTTATAACATACAAAATATGTTTTTGTTTCTTATAGCGTTTCAGCTGGGTCCTACATTTATAAGTTATGTTTAGCTATCATAAACAATTGTCAAGAAATAAATTATACCGGTACATAGAATTGTAAATTTTTAAGTAATAAAGACATGAGTCAGCTACAGTATAATTTTAAATTATGGTAAACAAACGCAGAAATAACAAAATATTTCATACAACCCAAGGAAATAAATTTGTGTAGTAATTTGGTCCATTACTGCAGTGTTTATGAATGTTGGTCCTACGTGAATACTTTAATTGTAAAAAATTCATGTTGTTTATTTGAAATTAGCTGTATTGGACTGGGACTTTTTAACCAAATTATTAAGAATAATTGGGCTATAAAGACGTGTAGTACAGGAAAGTTTGTAATGTGAAAAAATGTAATAATATTTCACCTTTGCTTCTCCTAGGAGGCTTCACGTTGGCCTGAACAACGACAGATTTGGTGATTACAGGTTCAGTCTGACATCCCATTTCTCGTGTTTGTTTGGGCTGTAAACAATAAAAATAAACTTTTATTATCTCAATGTCAATTTATTCACTCCAGTATTTATGATGATATTCAAACGTGATATTAACAAGGTTTGATTAAACCACACTGGGACTAAAACACCGTTAACCAGTAGCCTACAACAGCTAAAATTAGCTCCAGCTGGTCTCCATTGTTTTGTGACGTTGCAGTCTTCCTTATCAGAGTTCATAAGAGTTCACACACTCTGCGGTGTTCATAAGAAACACTACCGTAGATTCTTAGCATTTAAACGCAACTACAACACAAACTAACGTTGATCAGCAACAGATGAAAACGCCACAACCTTATGTGTGGCAACAACAAAGCAACGCTGCAGGTCCCAAACACAGCACATGAAGAAACACGTCATGTACTCAAAAGATAAATTATGGAATGAAAGGTGTAAAATGGGACTCACCTCCAAACGGATTGTAACCTGATGGTGTAAGGGTGGGTGGACATCAGTTTGAAGAGCTTTCTTGGAACATCGTGGCTCTTCTATGCTAATGCTAATGTTGCTAATCTCTGATCCAACTCCGCCCTGAGCTCTGCGGGGGGAGTGACCTTCTCGGGGGCGTGGCTCCACTTTATATTCAGGCAGCAGTGCATGTGACGTCAGAATGTACAAGACATGTCAGAGTGTACAGTCTTGACCAACAAGAAAATCAGCGTGCAGTATCCTCTGTTCAACCCATAGAGCTACCATAAACACGTTTTTGGATCAAATAATGCCGATTTAAACAAATACGCACAAATACATGAAAAATAACACAAAAATAGTGCTATGAAACATTTTAAACACATTCTGGGGAGTTTATCAGCTAAAAAAAGTTAAATTTCGGTTTAGTTTCACTTTAACACAAAATTCATGTCATTGAGCTGTGAGGATGGAGAGAAGGAAGAGAAGATGACATGAGGAAGAATCAGGACAGACTGGGAGCTTATTTAAAATGGAGCTTATTTATATAGTGCCTTCCAGCCCCCTCTGAGGAGCCCCAAAGCGCTTTACAATACGAGCCATCTACCCATTCATACACCGTTAGTGGTAGCCTGCCTTGTAGGGCGCTATCCAGACCTACCGGGAGCAACTTGGGGTTAAGTGTCTTGCCCAGGGACACAACGACACATGGTGGGCGGATGCGGGACTCGAACCTCCGACCTTCCGATTGGGGGTCGACTGCCATTACCACTGTGCCACGGCCGCCCTGACTGGGGAAGGCAACAGGTTGGTCTAATGCAGGTGGAGTGAGGGAACAGCTACTTAATCCCAAGCAATAACATGTAAACATTATTTTTAAAAACTGTATTAAGATCTGTAATTTTTACAACTAATATATAATGCTTTTTTGACCATATGACTTAGTGCAGAATGCCACAGACAAAGGGTGAAGGAGACAGACACGAGGTCAGTGATAGAGGAGACAAGTGATAACATCAGGTAGGAATAATTACATTAGGGAAGCAACAAAAACCTATACTGTATACCATGATGGTTTGAATTTCTGATGACCATCTTTCATTGTCTTCTTTCACGGAAAGTAACAGTTTAAATGTCATAAATGTTAAAACACTGACATGGACTCCAGGCTGTTAAGATTTCATATTTTCGCTACATAAAATATTGAGCACTGATTACCACTATTGTTATATATTTTTACTTTATTAAACTTCTTATTTGTTTATGATTGGAATGATCACCTGATATAATATGTAACATAAAAAAATCTGTAATATTGCTACTGTATTTTCTAAGTGCATGACTAAGGGAGGAAAGCTGTATGAGGCGGCAGGTAAAAAAAAGGGGTGGGGGGGGGCGCCGTTGATGTTTTCGCATCCACCTCAAAAATATGTAGTTGCGCCCCTGGTTGACTCCATCACGTGTTCTCACCTGTCCCTCGTTTACTAATCTGACCAGATGTGGTCACTTCTTCTTCTTTCTTTCCACTTTCTTCAACTCCTGGCTCTCACTTATCATTCCTCGATCCTTATTGTTAATTTCCAACGTATGTGTTACTGTGTTTGCTCAGTGTTTCGTTCTGCTGCCACATCAGTCCTTAATGTGCGTTAGTATATTGTTTTATTGTCCATGCAGCCTTTAAGCCTCAGGATGATCCTACACACCACACCCTGACAAATGATGTTGATGGAAAACAGAGTTAAAACCAGATGTTGGTGACAGGTAAAGTCAACAGATAAGCAGGTGCTGACAGATGTTTTTCAATACCAACATCATCATGTGTTTGTGTGTGCGTGTTCATACAGCGGGCCTGTTAAACAAGGAGAACCTGAAACACGGCCTCGTATGAAGGTGAAATACGAGAGAACTGCAGTCACTTTAGACAGAACCAGTTTGAAACTGAGAACACGGGTGCATGACTGAACATGAGCTTGTGAGCAACATGCAG
>JBBPBX010077139.1:0-11726 GCA_038048925.1 Garcialebias charrua
ATTTAAGGCATGACATCTGTGTTGAGAAGTTTTCCAGGAGAACGCTGAACAGCCTGCGTTTTGACCCACGACATCCTGATGACCGGAATGAGCCCACCATCACTGCTGGCTGGTCTTCACAAGGACATTTTGAGCGTGGAGCCATTCTTGACCTATTGCAGGTTGTAGTAGTAAACATTAAAAACCAATAACGCTTATCTGTATGTTTCTTTAATTCCTTTATTTTGTCTAGATTTTAAAACTAATTGCATGGTTTATTATCTGGGTGTCCAAAAACGTCTTTAAAAGTCTTCAGTTGATCCAAAATGCTGCTGCCAGAGTCTTTACTGGAGTTACTGGGAGAGATCATCTCTCTCCAGTTTTAGCTTCTCTCCACTGGCTCCCTGTCAAACTCAGAATTAAATTCAAAATCTTTCTTCTAACGTACAAAGCTCTTAATGAACTAGCTCCATCTTACATTACAGATCTGATTGTTCCGTATTTTCCCAACAGAGCACTTCACTCTCAGACTGCAGGTTTACTTGTGGTTCCTAGAGTTTCCAAAAGCAGAATGGGAGGAAGATCTTTCAGTTCTCAGGCTCCTCTCTTGTGGAACCAACTTCCAGTTTCTGTCCGTGAGGCTGACAAGTCTTTCATTTTTGATCAATCCTATACCAGCTTGGGTTTCCTGAGCTGTCCCTTAGTTCTGCTGCTATAGGCTTAGCTTGCTGGAGGACAAATGGACCACATGTCCTCTCTCTGCTGCTTCTTTACTTGTTCTACTCCACCTGTTTGTATTTGAACCCTCAGACTTGTGTCTGAAAGGATTTTCAGGTGGACTTCTTCCTCGTGGTGGAACCAGGCGATCGATGAGGAAACACAGAGCTGTGAGGAGGCGGGTGTGTCTGCTGCAGCATGAATAATGGATCAGAAGGTCCATGTCCTGTCCCTGGTCGTGTCCTCATCCTGTTTATGTTTCTTACCAAGTGTGTGCAGAGAGAAGCAGCGCGAGCAGAAAATCTCATTTTGTTTTAATCTTCTGCTTCTTCGGCTGCTTTAATGAAACAGACTGAGGAAAAGAGAGGAAGACAGAAAGACAAATAATGTCTTCTGTTTCCATCTGCCCCTCCAGTGGGCGGAGCCTGATCTCCTAAAGACCACGAAGACAAACGTTAACAATTACATCAGACAGTCTCGTGCTACGCTAGGATACAGGACAAAGAGGACATTATGGGTGCAGTTAGAGAGGACATGGAAGGACAGAAGACAAAGTGAGGACAGAGAACACAGAGGACAGAGAGAGAAGACAGAGCACACAGAGGAGTGAGTAAGGACAAAGAACCCAGACAACAGAGGGAGGACAGAGAGGACAGTTTGAGGACAAAGAAAATAGAGGACAGCGCAAAGACAAGAAGCACAGAGGACAGAGTGAGGACAAGGAACATAGAGGACAAGTGAGGACGAAGAACACAGAGGACAGAGGGAGGACAGAAAACACAGGACAGAGTGAAGACAGAGTGAGGACAGATAAAGTGAGGACAGAGGACAAAGTGAAGACAGTTTGAGGACAGGGAACACAACACAGAGTAAGGACAGAGGACAAAGTGGGGACAAAGTGAGGACAGAGAACACAACACAGAGTAAGGACAGAGGACAAAGTGAGGACAGGACAAAGTGAGGACAGAGTGAAGACAGAGTGAGGACAGATGACAGAGTAAAGATAGAGTGAGGACAGAGGACAAAGTGAGGACAGAGTGAAGACAGAGTGAGGACAGAGTGAAGACAGAGTGAGGACAGAGGACAGAGTGAGGACAGGACAAAGTGAGGACAGAGTGAAGACAGAGTGAGGACAGACGACAGAGTAAAGACAGAGTGAGGACAGAGGACAGAGAACACAGGACAAAGTAAAGACAGAGGACAAAGTGAGGACAGAGTGAAGACAGAGGACGGAGTAAGGACAGAGGAAAAAGTGAGGACAGAGCGAAGACAGAGGACAGAGTGAGGACAGAGTGAAGACAGAGGACAGAGTGAGGACAGAGTGAAGACAGAGTGAGGACCGAGGACAGAGAACACAGGACAGAGTAAAGATAGAGGACAAAGTGAGGACAGAGTAAAGACAGAGCAAGGACAGAGGACAGAATGAGGACAGAGAACACAGGACAGTGTAAGGACAGAGGACAAAGTGAGGACAGAGTGAGGACAGAGAACACAGGACAGAGTAAAGACAGAGGACAAAGTGAGGACAGAGTGAGGACCGAGGACAGAGTAAAGACAGAGCAAGGACAGAGGACAGAATGAGGACAGAGAACACAGGACAGTGTAAGGACAGAGGACAAAGTGAGGACACAGGACAGTGTAAGGACAGAGGACAAAGTGAGGACAGAGGACAGAGTGAGGACAGAGAACACAGGACAGAGTGAGGACAGAGTAAAGACAGAGTGAGGACAGAGAACACAGGACAGTGTAAGGATAGAGGACAGAGTGAGGACAGAGAACACAGGACAGTGTAAGGACAGAGGACAAAGTGAGGACAGAGTGAGGACAGAGAACACAGGACAGTGTAAGGACAGAGGACAGAGTGAGGACAGAGAACACAGGACAGTGTAAGGACAGAGGACAAAGTGAGGACAGAGTGAGGACAGAGAACACAGGACAGAGTAAGGACAGAGGACAAAGTGAGGACAGAGTGAGGACAGAGAACACAGGACAGAGTGAGGACAGAGTAAAGACAGAGTGAGGACAGAGAACACAGGACAGTGTAAGGATAGAGGACAAAGTGAGGACAGAGTGAGGACAGAGAACACAGGACAGTGTAAGGATAGAGGACAAAGTGAGGACAGAGTGAGGACAGAGAACACAGGACAGTGTAAGGACAGAGGACAAAGTGAGGACAGAGTGAGGACAGAGTAAAGACAGAGTGAGGACAGAGAACACAGGACAGAGTGAGGACAGAGGACAAAGTGAGGACAGAGTGAGGACAGAGAACACAGGACAGTGTAAGGACAGAGGACAAAGTGAGGACAGAGTGAGGACAGAGTAAAGACAGAGTGAGGACAGAGAACACAGGACAGTGTAAGGACAGAGTGAGGACAGAGAACACAGGACAGTGTAAGGACAGAGGACAAAGTGAGGACAGAGTGAGGACAGAGTAAAGACAGAGTGAGGACAGAGAACACAGGACAGAGTGAGGACAGAGTAAAGACAGAGTGAGGACAGAGAACACAGGACAGTGTAAGGACAGAGGACAAAGTGAGGACAGAGAACACAGGACAGAGTGAGGACAGAGTAAAGACAGAGTGAGGACAGAGAACACAGGACAGTGTAAGGACAGAGGACAGAGTGAGGACAGAGAACACAGGACAGTGTAAGGACAGAGGACAAAGTGAGGACAGAGTGAGGACAGAGAACACAGGACAGTGTAAGGACAGAGGACAAAGTGAGGACAGAGTGAGGACAGAGAACACAGGACAGAGTGAGGACAGAGAACACAGGACAGAGTGAGGACAGAGTAAAGACAGAGTGAGGACAGAGAACACAGGACAGTGTAAGGATAGAGGACAGAGTGAGGACATCTCGTTGTGGAGAACCTTGAAGACCACTGCAGACCAGTTCAGTTCAGACCAGAGGACATCATGTCTCCAGTACTTCAGCAGAACCATCATCAGAGCTGGAGATGTTTGGACACAAAGTCCAGGTCAGACGGACCGCGTTGCGTAACACGAGGCCCCTCTGGTTCTGAAGGCTGCGTGCCGGAGACCCAGCAGAACAGAGTTCTGTCAGATGAACGGGTCGATGGGTCGGGTCAGTCCTGACGGGTCCACATGGACACGTGTTTAGACACAACATGAAACAAATCCAAACTGGTTGTTTCGTCTTGGCAGCACAAAACTCTCAGACTGAGTTTTACAGCGCGACAGAGTTTATTAAAACAAACAAACAAACAAACTACAGCTCAGTCTTCTGAGATCCGTTCCCGTTTGGATCCAAAGAGAGTCCAGATTTAATCCTCATCTGGAACAGAACACGGCTGCAGCCACTCACAGCTGCAGGAAGTGACATCACTTCCTGTCAAACACGCAGGTGATGACCTCACCTGTCGGTTAAAGAGCATTCCCAACATTTTCCAAGGGGAAGAAATCTGGACGTCATGAAGTGACTCAGGTTTAAGGAACGTAAAGAGAAAAACATTTACAGTTTAAAGCTGGAACCAGGTGCAGATGAAACACTTCAGGTGCTCCTGGGTCCACGGGTCGTCAGGGTGGTACCAACTCTGGGATTTAAAGTTCAGACACGTTGAAGTGGTTTTCTGTGTAAAAGTTATAAAGTTATTACATCTGTCATCCTGTCCCAGTTCTGTCAGAACTGTTTGTCCAAACATCAAAGAGCTATCTGCAGCAGGTAAGATATTTACTACACAGCAGCAGTCCACTTCAAAATGTCTGAACAACTCCTTACTGTTAGAGACGCTGTGAGATATCAGCTCGTGTAGAAGAACCTCACGGGTCTGACCCACCAGATCTACGGTCTAACGAGACCTGGTCCAGAGGACTGGGAGGTCCAGGTCAGATCTACAGTCAGATCCAGTCCAGAGACTGAGAGGTAGATCTAACAAGACCTGGTCCAGAGGACTGGGAGGTCCAGGTCAGATCTATAGTCAGATCCAGTCCAGAGACTGAGAGGTAGATCTAACAAGACCTGGTCCAGAGGACTGGGAGGTCCAGGTCAGATCTATAGTCGGATCCAGTCTAGAGACTGAGAGGTAGATCTTACGAGACCTGGTCCAGAGGACTGGGAGGTCCAGGTCAGATCTATAGTCAGATCCAGTCTAGAGACTGAGAGGTAGATCTAAAAAGATCTGGTCCAGAGGACTGAGAGGTCCAGGTCAGATCTATAGTCAGATCCAGTCTAGAGACTGAGAGGTAGATCGTACGAGACCTGGTCCAGAGGACTGGGAGGTCCAGGTCAGATCTATAGTCAGATCCAGTCTAGAGACTGAGAGGTAGATCTAACAAGACCTGGTCCAGAAGACTGGGAGGTCCAGGTCAGATCTATAGTCGGATCCAGTCTAGAGACTGAGAGGTAGATCTAACAAGACCTGGTCCAGAAGACTGGGAGGTCCAGGTCAGATCTATAGTCAGATCCAGTCTAGAGACTGAGAGGTAGATCGTACGAGATCTGGTCCAGAAGACTGGGAGGTCCAGGTCAGATCTATAGTCAGATCCAGTCTAGAGACTGAGAGGTAGATCTAACAAGACCTGGTCCAGAAGACTGGGAGGTCCAGGTCAGATCTATAGTCGGATCCAGTCTAGAGACTGAGAGGTAGATCGTACGAGATCTGGTCCAGAGGACTGAGAGGTCCAGGTCAGATCTATAGTCAGATCCAGTCTAGAGACTGAGAGGTAGATCGTACGAGATCTGGTCCAGAAGACTGGGAGGTCCAGGTCAGATCTATAGTCAGATCCAGTCTAGAGACTGAGAGGTAGATCTAACAAGACCTGGTCCAGAAGACTGGGAGGTCCAGGTCAGATCTATAGTCAGATCCAGTCTAGAGACTGAGAGGTAGATCTAAAAAGATCTGGTCCAGAGGACTGGGAGGTCCAGGTCAGATCTATAGTCAGATCCAGTCTAGAGACTGAGAGGTAGATCTAAAAAGATCTGGTCCAGAGGACTGAGAGGTCCAGGTCAGATCTATAGTCAGATCCAGTCTAGAGACTGAGAGGTAGATCGTACGAGACCTGGTCCAGAGGACTGGGAGGTCCAGGTCAGATCTATAGTCAGATCCAGTCTAGAGACTGAGAGGTAGATCTAAAAAGATCTGGTCCAGAGGACTGAGAGGTCCAGGTCAGATCTATAGTCAGATCCAGTCTAGAGACTGAGAGGTAGATCGTACGAGACCTGGTCCAGAGGACTGGGAGGTCCAGGTCAGATCTATAGTCAGATCCAGTCTAGAGACTGAGAGGTAGATCTAACAAGACCTGGTCCAGAAGACTGGGAGGTCCAGGTCAGATCTATAGTCAGATCCAGTCTAGAGACTGAGAGGTAGATCTAACAAGACCTGGTCCAGAAGACTGGGAGGTCCAGGTCAGATCTATAGTCAGATCCAGTCTAGAGACTGAGAGGTAGATCTAACAAGACCTGGTCCAGAAGACTGGGAGGTCCAGGTCAGATCTATAGTCAGATCCAGTCTAGAGACTGAGAGGTAGATCTAACAAGATCTGGTCCAGAAGACTGGGAGGTCCAGGTCAGATCTATAGTCAGATCCAGTCTAGAGACTGAGAGGTAGATCTAACAAGACCTGGTCCAGAAGACTGGGAGGTCCAGGTCAGATCTATAGTCGGATCCAGTCTAGAGACTGAGAGGTAGATCTAACAAGATCTGGTCCAGAGGACTGGGAGGTCCAGGTCAGATCTATAGTCAGATCCAGTCTAGAGACTGAGAGGTAGATCGTACGAGATCTGGTCCAGAAGACTGGGAGGTCCAGGTCAGATCTATAGTCAGATCCAGTCTAGAGACTGAGAGGTAGATCTAACAAGACCTGGTCCAGAGGACTGGGAGGTCCAGGTCAGATCTATAGTCGGATCCAGTCTAGAGACTGAGAGGTAGATCTAAAAAGATCTGGTCCAGAGGACTGGGAGGTCCAGGTCAGATCTATAGTCGGATCCAGTCTAGAGACTGAGAGGTAGATCTAAAAAGATCTGGTCCAGAGGACTGGGAGGTCCAGGTCAGATCTATAGTCAGATCTGGTCCAGAGGACATGGAGTCTTCTGCAGAGCTGCAGGCCTTCATAACAAAAGCTGGGAGTGTCCTCCCTCCGTCTACTTCCTGGCATCATTCTGAGGGCTAGCATCACTAAAAACACACACACACACACACACACACACACACACACACACACACACACACACACACACAAGGAGTGGGGGCTGGGGGCCACAGAGCAGCAGGTTCTAGAACTTACCTCATCTCTCAAAGCTCCTTCAGTCCTTCTTCTTGTCCTTGTCCTGCCTGTTGGACACTGGAGGACACGGCTCTGCTCGGGGACAGTCCACCCACAGAGGAGGCTAACGCTAACAGCTAACAGCTAACACCAGCGGCACAGACCGGGATGCTGAAGATGATGATGATGATGCGGCACCTTTCAGAGACCGGGAGGGGAGGGGCCCTGTTACCGTAGAGACAGAGGATGTGGGAGAGGGGGCGGAGCCGCGCTCTGATTGGCTGATAGGGCAGATTGGGCAGCACGGTGGCACAACTGGTAGAGCTGCTGCCTCTCAGCGAGAAGGTTGCCGGTTCAAATCCCGGTCCGGGGCCTTTCTGGGTGGAGTTTGCATGTTCTCCCCGTGCATGCGTGGGTTTCCTCCGGGTACTCCGGTTTCCTCCCACAGACCAAAAAACATGCTTGTTAGGCTGATTGGTGACTCTAAATTGACCCTAGGTGTGAGTGTGAGAGTGGATGGTTGTTTGGTGTGAGTGAGACAGGTCCCTCTTGTAAATGAGTCCCCGTGACTCAACGAGGCTAGCCTGTATAAATAAAGGTTGAATGAATGAATGAATGAATGAATGATAGGGTGTGTCCGGCGGTCCGGCCTCTTCCTGCAGCAGGAGAGGGAGGAGCCATAGATGTTCTATGGGAGGAGCCAACCGGAAGTCCTCCGCGCCCTCTTCTGGACCCTCCCGGAACTACAGAAGCATAAAAAACTCTCTAGAAATGCTCAGTAATCCAGGTAAATATTATAATCTTAAAGGGACAGAGATGTTCATAACAACTAAATTTAGAACCAGTTTGAAAGAACGATGTACCGATGTTAAAAATTAAGTAGAATTATTCATTTTGTGATGTAGTTTGTGTATTACAGTTAGAAAAATTAAATAGAATTACTGTAATAATAATAATAATAAACTTTATTTGTATAGCACCTTCCTACAATGCCTTGCATGGACCAAGGTGCTTAACAGGATAAAAAGATGAATTAACTGGAACAATAAATCAATGAAAATAGAATAAGAAACAACAGCAATAAAAGAAGGCAATGGCAATGTATTCATTTTGTGATGTAGTTTGTGTATTACAGTTAGAAAAATTAAGTAGAATTATTCATTTTGTGATGTAGTTTGTGTATTACAGTTAGAAAAATTAAATAGAATTATTCATTTTGTGATGTAGTTTGTGTATTACAGTTAGAATGATGTAGTTTGTGTATTACAGTTAGAAAAATTAAGTAGAATTATTCATTTTGTGATGTAGTTTGTGTATTACAGTTAGAAAATTAAGTAGAATTATTCATTTTGTGATGTAGTTTGTGTATTACAGTTAGAAAAATTAAGTAGAATTATTCATTTTGTGATGTAGTTTGTGTATTACAGTTAGAAAAATTAAGTAGAATTATTCATTTTGTGATGTAGTTTGTGTATTACAGTTAGAAAAATTAAGTAGAATTATTCATTTTCTGATGTAGTTTGTGTATTACAGTTAGAATGATGTAGTTTGTGTATTACAGTTAGAAAAATTAAGTAGAATTATTCATTTTGTGATGTAGTTTGTGTATTACAGTTAGAAAAATTAAGTAGAATTATTCATTTTGTGATGTAGTTTGTGTATTACAGTTAGAAAATTAAGTAGAATTATTCATTTTGTGATGTAGTTTGTGTATTACAGTTAGAAAAATTAAGTAGAATTATTCATTTTGTGATGTAGTTTGTGTATTACAGTTAGAAAAATTAAGTAGAATTATTCATTTTGTGATGTAGTTTGTGTATTACAGTTAGAAAAATTAAGTAGAATTATTCATTTTGTGATGTAGTTTGTGTATTACAGTTAGTAAAATTAAGTAGAACTATTCATTTTGTGATGTAGTTTGTATATTACAGTTAGAAAAATTAAGTAGAATTATTCATTTTGTGATGTAGTTTGAAGGTTATCATTGGTTGAACAAACTGTGAAATAAGGGGCAGATATAATAAGATTTCATCTTCTTTCTGCTCCCTTCATTTTATCCTACTTGTATTCTTGTATCTGATGAAACTGTCTTGTATTGTTCTTTTAAAAGGAATGAATAAACATCAAATCAAATCAAAAACCTCGATACAAGGAGTGAGATTGTGGAATAATCTGGAAAATGATATTAATTTTAAAGTGCCAAGTCAATGTTTAAGAAATTGATAGTTTGGATTGCTAAAAAAATATGAAACTGTATAATGTGTACTCATATGAATTGTTCAAGAAGGATTTCATTTTTTGTTTTGTTTTACCAACTGAATTATGTTATTGTTTGAATTTTATTTATGAGGAAAAAAGGGGCAGATATTATAAGAATTATTTTCTTCTCTGCTACCTTTCATTTCATTGTATTGATTTTCTTTTTGTTGTTGTAAATATAATTGTTGTAAATATAATTAATTTGTTTTTAGGATACAAAATGAATAAAGAATTATTATAAAAAAAATATTAATCTAACCAGAATGAGTCAGGTCCTCTGGACGGATTCTTCTTTGTTGAAATGTTTCGTGTTTTATCCACAAGCCTTCTTCAGTCTGAAGAGCTGAAACAAACTCAGTCTTATAAATAGCACTTTCTCATAGTGGATCAACCAGTTTGCTGGTGACAGCCAGAATTAGCTGCTCACATGATCAAGGAGGACCACCAGCCTAACGATGGATCATTAGCACCCTGATGGTTGTTTGCTATTCACAGAGGGATGAGTGATACTAGCAATAACAGCATTGTAAGAGGTGGACAGTTGAACATGGAGGCTCCGCCCCTGTTTAATGATGGACAGTGGCTTCCTTCACCCTTCTCTCAAACCATCGTTCCTCTCTATCAAGGACGTCTTCATCCCTGGGTGACCGCTGCCCTGCAGATGAGTGTAGACCACAGAGTCCTGGCCTGATGATCTTCTGTGCTGGTCCATCCTTTTGGCCAGTGGCTGTTTAGTTTCCCCAATGGAGGATGGTCTTTTTTAAAATATTGTGGTATGTTGAAAACATTTTTCTAATGTGGGAGTTTAAACAATTTAGAAATTTTCCGCTTTAGATTACAAAGTGGACAAATATTGTGATCATGATGGAGACCAAGAGTTAATTTTTAATCATTTATTTGAGCCAATATTTAGTTCAGAAGTGTAAATTTGACCAAAAAAGCCAACGTTTACAGTTTAATGATTTGGACTTTCTAAAAGATTCTTTGAAACTATGCATTTCACAAAATAAGAGTATTGTGACAGTTTAATGGACTCCAGTCGATCTGTAGGTCTTTAATTAATAAATAAATAATTTTATTCGGATCCGGAGGACTGGACTCCATTTTATTTTAGTTTGATGCTCCAATAATGCGAATGTGTTTGTTTTATTCTAAACTCAACTCCAGATGAGAAAGTGAAGATTTTAAAGATCATTTAGAAAATGTATTAAATATAAAAGGTAACAGATCCAGACCTCCACTGAGTCCTGAGAAGGTCCAGCTCCTCCAGGTTCTTTATTTTTAAGAAACAATCTCAGCAAAAACTCGAAGGACCTGAGCTCAGATTCAGGTCTGGTTCTGAATGAACCCTTTTAACAAAAAGGAGGTGGATTTGGGTCCAGATGAGCAGCAGAGGGCAGCAGAACCTCACTTTGATGTGTCCAACCTGCTGGACCCAGGACAAGAAACATAAAAAAACTTCTGTTTTCACATTTTAATTACGAGGAAAAACGTCACATCAGTCAAATGAATTAAAACACGTTATAGTGTCACATCAGGCGACTGAATTATTATTAATAAAAAATAAACACGCAGCAGATATTCTTTTCCGTCTGTAAATCTGGAGCTTCAGTCGTTTAAACTTGAACATTTTAAGTTATTAGGAACTGAAAATTATTTTTTTGTTGGTGTAAAAATCAACAAAAAATTGAATTCCAACAGAAATATTATAAATCATCCGTTCAGGAAGTGCCACAGCTAGCTGCTGCCGTCCTTTTTTGCTGGTAAATCACAACAGATTTTGATTTTATCTTTGATCTTGGTTGATATTATTAATTTTACTTGATTTTATCACTTGTTTTATTTATTTATTTTTTAAGCAGGTCTATTCTGCCTCCACATGATTATGTCTTTAATCTTAGTTGATTTTATTATTGATTTTACTTGATTTTATCACTTGTTTTATTTGATTTTTTGCTTTGTTGCAGTTTGAGATTTTTATTAATGAAAAGTGCGGTATAAATTGAATTCATTATTATTATTATTACAGAAACCCAGAGTGAAGGTTCAAAACCTGCTGTGGGCTTTAGAGGTTTAACAGGAAACAGAGGTCCACTCTGGTCCTGGCTGTGTTCAGACCAGCCTCAGCTCATCTGTCATGTCAGATTAAAACAGTTTCTCTACAGCCATCTGCTGCAGGTAAGATATTATCTATTCATCTCCGAAATGCTCATTTAATCTTTTAAATGTGGGTTGATTAAAATTTATGTTCTTCTAAAAACAAACATGAAATTAATTGTCAGTTTTCCCTGAAATGCAAAGTTGAATGAATGAAAAAGTATGTTCTTCTAAAAACAAACATGAAATTAATTGTCAGTTTTCCCTGAAATGCAAAGTTGAATGAATGAAAAAGTGTCAGATTAACCCGGATTATCAGGATTTGTTGTGTTTAGAGTGTCGGCGAAGAAATAAAAAGTCCCAGTCAGCAAAATAACTGCTCCTTATTAATTCTTGGTTTATTTAAAACATTCTGTATAAAGTGTTGAAGACGTTTCACCGACCTGCTGAGTGT
>JBBPBX010077140.1:0-16942 GCA_038048925.1 Garcialebias charrua
GAGGGCAGCAGACCAAGAAGTGATTTAAAGATGAAAATGTACCAGTGGAAGAGTCTGCGTGAGGTTAATGATGTCCAGTTAACCAGTGAATACAGGGTGCAGTGGTGGGTACGATAATCACAACCAGTTATGAATCTTAGTGCACCATGATAGACAACATCCAACATCCGCAGGGTGCTTGTAGGAGCATTCATGTAGAGAATGTCACCGTAATCAATGGAGGGAAGGAAAGTCACAGACACAAGGCGTTTCCTGACATTCAGTGATAGACATGATCTGTTTCTGAAAAAGAAACCCAGTTTAACTTTCAGTTTCTTCACTAGGTTTTCCACGTGGAGTTTAAAAGAGAGATGTGAATCAATCAGGATACCCAGATATTTATAGGAATCAACAAACTCAATAGGGACACCATTTGAAGAAAAAATCAGAGGAGGATCTGCTGGAACCGCCTTCCTATTTGAAAAAAACATCCCTTTTGTTTTATCAGCATTTAGGACAAGTTTGAGACGGAACAAATCTGACTGGATGATGTCAAAAGCAGGATTGCAGTAACTGGAAAGCCTTAGCTACTGTTTTAGCTCGGCAATAAACAACTGTATCATCAGCATAGAAATGTAAGGATGCATCAGGGATGCAGTGACCTACATTAGCTATGTAGATTGTAAAGAGAGTGGGTCCTAAAACTGAGCCTTGTGGTACACCATTTTTAACTGTTAAATAGCTGGAAGAAGTACCGTTATGTTGAACACATTGCCTCCGATTGGAAAGATAGTTAGAAAACCAACCGATGGTGTGATCAGAGAAACCGATTTCTGAGAGCTTATGACACAGGATGTTATGATCCACAGTGTCAAAAGCTTTAGACAGGTCTAAGAAAAGTGCAGCACAATAGTCCTTAGCATCCAATGCTTCAACAACATCATTCAGAACCTTCAGAGAAGCAGTTGTTGTGCTGTGTTTTTTCCTGAAACCAGATTGATGGAGAGGTAAGATGTTAAATGAGTCCAGATAATTTTTGATCTGGGAGTTTATCAGTTTTTCTTGAACCTTGGCTAAGATGCAGAGTTTAGAGATCGGTCGATAATTGTTCAGTGAGGTGGGGTCACCTCCCTTCAGCAAAGGAAGAACAAATGCTGTTTTCCAAGCATCCGGAATGGTGTTTTGGCTTATGGACAGATTAAAGATGTGGGTCACAGGGACTGTGATGATATGAGCAGCCAGCCTTAAGAAATAAGGTGGAAGTTCATCTGGACCTGCAGATTTTTTTGGATCAAGATCATTTAACAGTTTATTTACCTCACTGACTGAGAACGGAGAAAAAGAGAAGGTGTGATTAACAGATGGTTGACTTGTAGGAGGGATTTGATTTGTAGAAGTTTGATTATTAGATAAAGTGGCTGATTTTCCGTTTGTAACTGTGTCAAATAATGAACTAGAAGCAACAAAATGTTTATTGAAACAGTTCAGGATCTCGTGCTTATTTGACACAGGAACAGAGTCAACAAGAAATTGTGATGGTAGGTCAGATGATTGGGGGGTGCCTGAGAGAGATTTAATGGTTTTCCAGAATTTTTTTGGATCATTTAGATTTTTGGAGGTCTGAGATAAGAAGTAGTTACGTTTTGCGGCTTTGATGGCAGTTGTGCATTTATTCCTTAGCTGCCGAAATTTCAACCAATCAGTGTCTGAGTGTGATTTTCTTGCTGCGGCCCAAAGATGATCTCTCCAGTGTAGGAGATCAGCTAGTTCAGGAGTAAACCAGGGGCTGTCACGGCCCTTTATCCTGAACTGCCGGAAAGGTGCAAATAATAATATTATATATATATAATATTATATTTTGTGATATAATCACAAAAGCAGTTTTTGGAGACATGTCTGAGCTGCACGTTGTTTAACTAACAGTTCGGGGGGTGGGGGGGTGTTAAGCGTGAGGGAAGCAGCAGCATCTACGCTGCCTCTAGGTTTTTAACTAATGCGCCTGTATTGCACGCCACTAGCTTAGCGCTACATCAGTGTCGGCAGTTGCCAACAGAGGAGCGGGGGAGTCGGGTTCTGTAGGCTGGGTGCTTGGTTCTGTTGACAGGCAGGGCGCGCTGCTTGTATAATCAAAGTCAAAGTCAACTTTATTGTCAGAACTGCAATATGTACAGGACATACACAGGATTGAAATTGCGTTTCTCTCAGTCCCTCGGTGCAACAGTAACCATCTAAACACTAAACACTAAAACATTTAATAAACATAAGCATAAAATAGTAAAAGTGTAACACTGTCCTGAGTTTTTTCATAATAGTATAAAAGTATGAAAATTTACACCAACACTGAAACACCAAACACCCAATGAACATAAGCATAAAATGAAATAATAAAAGTGTAATACTGTCCTGAGTTTTTGCATAGTAGTGTAAAAATAATGGTTGGGGAAACACTGATTAGTCACCAGATAAACCACCAGGATCTGCAGGTTAGTTAGTTTTAATGCCCAGTCCACAGGAGTTACAGGTTAAGTTTGAAATAATTATTAAAACAAGGTTTTATCACAATCTAAAAAAGTTCAGTCTGGTCCTCTGCACATTCAAAAAACAAAACCAGACAAAACTTTTTTAGATTTTTCTGCCTGGATTATTGAGCAGCATCAGGATATTTTATCACGATGTGTTGATGATGTATTTATTTATTGTGATTTCTCTTAAAGAAACTCTTTTAGTTTAGTTGAACTAAAAACAGGAGTGGATGTTCTGTCTCCTCCTGGTGGTCATCAGCAGAAGTGCAGCCTTGCTCCAGTCCAGTTTGATTTCTGTTTCCAGAACTTCCTGCGTGTCCAGAACAACAAGGCCAACTACAACCTGGTGTGTGAGACTCTGCAGTTCCTGGACATCATGTGTGGCAGCACCACGGGCGGACTGGGTCTGCTGGGCCTTTACATCAACGAGTCCAACGTCCACCTCATCATCCAGACCCTGGAGACCCTCACAGAGTACTGCCAGGGGCCGTGCCAGGAGAACCAGGTACCACAGCAGGATACACCTCCTGCCACTGAACAGGAAACACCTCCTGCCACTAGGGCTTGAACCAGTACATAATTTAAAAACTCGACATTAACATAAAAAAACTTGAGTAAAACTCGAGTAGTCGATGACATCATAGGATCTTAAAGGGCGAGGCAGAGCTCCGCGCTTGACCGAGCGCCGCGCCACGCCGTGTGAGCGCCGTGCGAGCGTCGCTGCACAAGCCTTTGAACGCTCGCGTGAACGCGCCAAGCTCAAATTTTACGACAGCTCACGCGCGTGCGTTGTCTCACAATAAACTGCCCTGGTGGCGGACTGTTTTGTATGAAACACAAATGTATTAAATATCCCTTCTTCATCGCTGATCGGACTTTTCTTTTGTTTTTTTGCCAAAAGTCAAGTGATCGCTTGAAGCGGTCACCATTCACTTCCTCCTCCGATGAGGAGGAATGAATGAACTTGTCACAAGTGAACTAAACTCATGTCCAACGTGGATACGCCAGCTTCTAAATATTTCCTGGTGGGCTGTGCTGCAGGAGCAGCGTTCCCTGTTTTTATTTTATTTATTTTAACTTTTTATTAACATATAAACACAGAAAAACGCTGCGCAGCCTGTGGCTTTTCTCACCACTCAGACCTGTCAATCATTTCAGTAGGCGTGTCAGCAAATGACCAATCAGCGACCTCAGTTTGTCCTGTAGGTAAACGCTCCACGCGCAGCTGCTCACACGGAGCTCTGCTGTGAACCGGCTGCGCGCAGCACGCGCGCGTCGAGCGGCGCTGGCAACAGCGCGGAGGTCTGCCTCGCCCTTAAGATGCTAAATAAATAAATAAATAAATAAATAAAAATCCATAAAAACGTCATTATTTACAACAACAAAAAATACCAAAACATTGGGAGCATATATTATGCTCCTATCATTTATCATACTGCAGATAAGTCACAGGAAAAACAAACCTATTAGTCATTATTATTAAGCTGCAAAAGTTAATGAAACGTTCGGCACGTCAAAAACGAAACTTAAAAACAGTGGGACCCGGTGTCAAAGTCAAAGTCAACTTTATTGTCAGAACTGCAATATGTACAGGACATACACAGGATTGAAATTGCGTTTCTCTCAGTCCCTCGGTGCAACAGTAACCATCTAAACACTAAAACACTAAAACATTTAATAAACATAAGCATAAAATAGTAAAAGTGTAACACTGTCCTGAGTTTTTTCATAGTAGTATAAAAGTATGAAAATTTACACCAACACTAAAACACCAAACACCCAATGAACATAAGCATAAAATGAAATAATAAAAGTGTAATACTGTCCTGAGTTTTTGCATAGTAGTATAAAAAGTATAAAAACGTATATCTATAAAATAAACTGAAGTTTCTAGCGTTGACATTTGCAAAGAGTGGCACAGCAGCATATAAGTTAATGTACACAGTATATGTATGAGGTAGTTGATGTTGGTATAGAGGCAAAGTGGCATATGAAGTAAGGCACATAAGGCACATTTGGCATCCTTAGATAAGGCTAGTCAGAGAATGCTGTATATGTATCTGCAGTAGTGTAGATAAAAGTAGTGTAAATGTAAACAGTAATAATAAATGTAAAGCAGTAGTAATAAATGTAAACAGTATTAATAAATGTAAACAGTGAATGTAAACAGTAGTATGACTATAGGCAGTAATGTAATACAAACATTAGTGCAAATATGAGAAGTAGTGCAAACTGAATGAGCACATGACCGAGAGTTTAGTGAATAACCCGTTTTACACCATATGTGACCTGCAAGGCAACACCGCCCCCTACTGTCACAATCTACGGTGGTCACAGAGCTCCAAACAGGAAGTTGGGGAGTGGATTTGTTATGTCTTTCCCATAATGCTTAGCGGTATGTTAGTGTTCTGGCCACACGAGTGAGGTGGACGTCTGTGATATAGACCTGCCTCTTGTGTGTTATTAAAGTTTGACTGTTTCCAGTTCTCAGCTCAAAGTGGCTTGGTTGGGTTTAACCCACAATAGGGTTCTTAATGTGCTACAAACAGGAAGTTGATTTAGTGGTGTAACTGCGTTTTGATGACGTCACTACGAGTACCGTATTTGTCGGTATATAATACGCAGTTTTTTTGCTCATTTGAATGTCCTGCGTATTATACACCGAAGCGTATTATCTATGGATTTTTCCCCATATTTTTAGACCCATTTTTCGCTCTGATATCGCTGTTTTTCATTTTGGGCAAAAAATGGTGCAGTACCACTTTTGTCCGCTAGGGAGACACTTCCAGACCGTTTCTAGCTCATGTGTCCGAAAAAAGCCTCCTCTGGTCGGACTGACTCTGTCGCTGCCCGCCCCCTGCTCTGGATGTAGCTGCATTTAGCTGTGAGGTTCGCTGTTTTTGTTAGCAAGATACCGTAACTCATAAACCACACCGCAGATTTTTAAATCCAGCTGATTTGAACATTTCGTTAGTTTGGTTAAGCTCAGGAGCCTGTGTGCTATAATGTCAGCTAAGAAATATATTTTTTCTCGCAAAGAAATAATTGTTTTTACCGTGTTAATCTTGTGAAGTCCATCGTGCTCGCTCGCTTCTGTTCTGTGGCCGCCATTTTAAGCAGGGCAAACGAGGCGCTGACGCGTCGCGTAGCGGTGACGCATAATAGATGCGTATTAAACACCGAAGCGTATTATGTACGTTTTTTTCTGGTTTATTTCCAATAATTGGTCAAAGCGTATTATATACAGGAGCGTATTAAATACCGACGAATACGGTACTCAAGGTGAAATTAAAAACCTCGATAGAAGTCCTAGGACTCGATCTGTCGATTACTCGGGTACTCTGTTAAAGCCCTACCTGCCGCTCCTCTGAACAGGACGCACCTCCATTTTGCTACAACAGAAACTTTAATGAATTATATCAGTTGAGTTGTTTTTTGTATTTTCCAGACGTGCATCGTGACACACGAGTCCAACGGCATCGACATCATCACGGCCCTGATCCTGAACGACATCAGCCCTCTGTGTCACTACCGCATGGAGATGGTTCTGCAGCTGAAGGTCCGATGGGTCGTCCACGGCTCTTAATAACTGTTGTTTACTTTGAAATTAAAATTGGTTCAACCGTATGAATCCTGGTCAGAAAACCAACTTTTTAACAACATTATTGTAGATTTATCTTTAATACAGACAAAATGAATCAACGTTGATGTTTCGGGTCTCGGCCTGCAGGGGGCAGCATCTGTAGCGATTCAGAGATTTGTTCGCAGAATAATTCCCAGAATTCCCAGCTGTTGTTTTAGAAAACGTTTGTTTTTGGATGTGGGGTTGTTAACTTCCTGTTTCCTGCCTGGTTGCCAGGACAACGCCTCCAAGCTGCTGCTGGCTCTGATGGAGAGTCGCCACGACAGCGAGAACGCCGAGCGGATCCTCTTCAACCTGCGGCCGCGGGAGCTGGTCAGAACCAGAACCAGAACGCAGCTGTCCAAAGAGCCGGGTCGGTTCTGTGTAACGGTGTGTGTGTGTGTGTGTGTGTGTAGGTGGAGGTGATCAAGAAGGCCTACCATCAGGAGAGCGAGTGTGAGGACGTGGAGGTGGAGGTGTCTCCTCGGGAGGTGGGACACAACATCTACATCCTGGCTCAGCAGGTGACCCAGCTGGACGGTTCTGATGCTCTGTCGTCGGGTCAGAGGTCGGTTCTGATCTGCAGGAACTGAGTCTGTTTGTTTTGCAGCTGGCGAGACACAACAAAGTCCTCCAGAACCTCCTGAAGCCTCTGAAGAAGAACCAGGAGGGAGAGGAAGGCATCTCCTCCATGGTAACTCCACCCGAGGGTCCAGGTTCTGGTTCTGGTTCTGCTGCGGTCCAGTCACCTGACACCTCTCTGTTTGTCTCTGCAGCTGAACCTGAACAACCGGCCTCTGTCCCAGATGTTGAAGTCCTCGGCTCCGGCTGACGTGGTGGAGCAGGACCCCCTGGAGTACTACAGCCAGCTCACCTCACAAATCGAGGTGACGTAGCACCGCCGGCCCGTCTCGCTCCAGAACCGGCACGGGTTCTGTAGTCGTGTTGCTTCTGACCTGGTCCAGCTCCACAACTCGACTTTAGATTAGAAGAACTGGAAATATGTGGGCGACTCGTTTGCACGTGCGTGGCCATGTGTCAGAGAAGGTCCAGTCTCAGATTGGCTGACCTGTGTGTCAATCAAGTGATGAACTGCATGGTCAGGATGGATTGACTCAAGTGATGAACTGCATAGTCAGGATGGATTGACAGGCGGATGTTTATCTAAAGAATACAAATTAAAAGACTATTTGAAAATTAGGGATGGGGCCGATCCGATCCAGTATCGGTATTCGATACCAGCATAATTTACGTATCGGATTTTCCGATCCAACCTGCTGACATTTCCGATACTTGATGTATGTCAGAGAGCACATGTATTGAATTTACATTTATAAATTCAATTATAGTTTAAATCTGTATCTGTTGATCAAAACCAACAAGAATCACAACTCGTAGTGCAACAATCAAAAACAAAACTAAAAAAATAGGGAGTGGACTGTGTTGATTTCCCATAATGCTTAGCAGTATATTAGTGTTCCGGGATGCACCATGAGTCAGAAGGACGTCTGTGATATAGACCTGCCTCTTGTATGCTTTTAGAGTTTGGGTATTACCTGTAGTGAGGCTCAGAGTGTCTTCTTTGTGTTTAACTCACACAATGTTAAGACAGAAGTCACAGAGTATAGTGTAGTGCACGTGCTCTCCATTCAACAAATTCATTATTACAGCCTCTCATATCTGAACGGTATTGGATCGGAAAAGTATCGGTATCGGTCGATACCCAGATTTAAGTATCGGTATCGGATCGGAAATAAGAAATGTGGATCGGTGCATCCCTATTTAAAAAGTCTGACGTCTGTTTTGTCAAGTGATTTGCTCAAATTGCCTTCGACTGGTAGATCACGATCTATTGTGCACGCCTGGTTTAGTTGATATGATCCTCGTACACTGTTTATTTTTATAATTTATATTTTTGGTGTAACTGGGACCCTGAGTACATCATTTCATTCCACCTCATGCACCACATGTGGTGCGACAATAAAGAACCTTTTGGTTCCTGGGCTGGTTCTGACTCCTCCACGTGTGCTCCCAGATCGTGCGGGAGGACCGCAGCATGGAGCAGATCGTGTTCCCGGTCCATCCCATCTGCGAGTTCCTGACCGAGGAGTCCAAGTTCAGGGTGTTCAACACCACGGAGCAGGACGAGCAGGGGTCAAAGGTCACGCACTTCTTCGACCAGACCTCCTTCCTGCACGGAGAGATGGAGTGGCAGAAGAAGCTGAGGAGTGAGGAGAACTCTAATGTTTCTGTTGTCCCCTGAGGTTCTGCTGGTTCTGGAACCGTCTCTTTGTGGGTCCAGGTATGCCGGTTCTGTACTGGTTCTCCGGACGGATGAGCCTGTGGGGAACCATCTCCTTCAAGCTCGCCCTCTTCATCAACCTCATCATCGCCTTCTTCTACCCCTACGACTCGGGTCAAGGTACTGACGCCTGACTGGTTCTGGTCCAGTGTTCCCTCGGACCTGTTCAGAACCTCTCAGTGTTCTGGATTGTGTTTTAATAAATGAGTGACCCTCCTGCTCTCCTGTCCTCCTGCAGGAGCCATTGATGACTCCATGCTGTTGATGCTGTTCTGGATCCTGACCGGGCTCTCGGTTCTGGGCCTGTTCTCTCAGCAGTACGGCCTGCAGCCGCTCACCCTGGCTCTGATCATCAGGTCCATCTACCACCTGGGCATCGGCAACACGCTGGTTCTGCTGGGCTCACTCAACGTAAGAGTTCTGGACCAGACCCGCTCTGTGGTATCATTGTAGAGGTTCTGGACTGGATCCAGTTTTTGGCACTTGTTTCAGAGCTTCTTGTTCTGGTTCTGTCCAGCTCATCAACAAGGTGGTGTTCGTGGTGAGCTTCGTGGGGAACAACGGGACATTCATCATGGGCTACCGGGCCATGGTGATGGACGTGGAGTTCCTCTACCACCTGGCCTACATCCTCACGTCCACGCTGGGACTGTTCGTCCACGAGCTCTTCTACAGCATCCTGGTAAGACCGGCAGAGGTTCTGTAAGACCGGCAGAGGTCCTGTAAGACCTGCAGAGGTTCTGTAAGACCGGCAGAGGTTCTGTAAGACCTGCAGAGGTCCTGTAAGACCGGCAGAGGTCCTGGTAAGACCGGCAGAGGTCCTGTAAGACCTGCAACGGTCCTGGTAAGACCGGCAGAGGTCCTGTAAGACCGGCAGAGGTTCTGTAAGACCGGCAGCGGTCCTGGTAAGACCGGCAGAGGTCCTGTAAGACCTGCAGCGGTGCTGTAAGACCAGCAGAGGTCCTGTAAGACCAGAAAAGGTCCTGTAAGACCTGCAGAGGTCATGTAAGACCGGCAGAGGTCCTGTAAGACCGGCAGAGGTCCTGGTAAGACCGGCAGAGGTCCTGCTAAGACCGGCAGAGGTCCTATAAGACCTGCAGCGGTCCTGTAAGACCTGCAGAGGTCCTGTAAGACCTGCAGAGGTCCTGTAAGACCGGCAGAGGTCCTGTAAGACCGGCAGAGGTCCTGTAAGACCGGTAGAGGTCCTGGTAAGACCTGCAGAGGTCCTGGTAAGACCTGCAGAGGTCCTGTAAGACCGGCAGAGGTCCTGTAAGACCGGTAGAGGTCCTGGTAAGACCTGCAGAGGTCCTGTAAGACCTGCAGAGGTCCTGTAAGACAAGCAGAGGTCCTGGTAAGACCAGCAGAGGTCCTGGTAAGACCGGCAGAGGTCCTGGTAAGACCGGCAGAGGTCCTGGTAAGACCGGCAGAGGTCCTGTAAGACCTACAGAGGTCCTGTAAGACCTACAGAGGTCCTGTAAGACCGGCAGAGGTCCTGGTAAGACCTGCAAAGGTCCTGGTAAGACCTGCAGAGGTCCTGTAAGACCGGCAGAGGTCCTGTAAGACCGGTAGAGGTCCTGGTAAGACCTGCAGAGGTCCTGTAAGACCTGCAGAGGTCTTGTAAGACCGGCAGAGGTCTTGTAAGACCGGCAGAGGTCCTGTAAGACCGGCAGAGGTCCTATAAGACCGGCAACAGTCCTGTAAGACCGGCAACGGTCCTGGTAAGACCGGCAGAGGTCCTGTAAGACCTGCAGAGGTCCTGTACGACCGGCAGAGGTCCTGTAAGACCGGCAGAGGTCCTGGTAAGACCGGCAGAGGTCCTGCTAAGACCGGTAGAGGTCCTGCTAAGACCGGCAGAGGTCCTGTAAGACCTGCAAAGGTCCTGTAAGACCTGCAGAGGTCCTGGTAAGACCGGCAGAGGTCCTGTAAGAACTGCAGAGGTCCTGTAATACCTGCAGAGGTCCTGTAAGACCAGTAGAGGTCCTGGTAAGACTGGCAGAGGTCCTGGTAAGACCGGCAGAGGTCCTGTAAGACCGGCAGAGGTCCTGGTAAGACCTGCAGAGGTCCTGGTAAGACCTGCAGAGGTCCTGGTAAGACCTGCAGAGGTCCTGGTAAGACCTGCAGAGGTCCTGTAAGACCTGCAGAGGTCCTGTAAGACCGGTAGAGGTCCTGGTAAGACCTGCAGAGGTCCTGTAAGACCTGCAGAGGTCCTGGTAAGACCGGCAGAGGTCCTATAAGACCTGCAGAGGTCCTGTAATACCTGCAGAGGTCCTGTAAGACCGGCAGAGGTCCTGTAAGACTGGCAGCGGTCCTGGTAAGACCGGCAGAGGTCCTGGTAAGACTGGCAGAGGTCCTGTAAGACCTGCAGAGGTCTTGTAAGACCGGCAGAGGTCCTGTAAGACCGGAAGACCGGTAGCGTTCCTGGTAAGACCGGCAGCGGTCCTGCAGGTCCACAGGAGGACTCTGACGTGTCTCGTTGTCTCGGCAGCTCTTCGACCTGATCTACAGAGAGGAGACTCTGTTCAACGTGATCAAGAGCGTGACCCGCAACGGGCGCTCCATCCTGCTGACGGCGTTGCTCGCCCTCATCCTCGTCTACCTCTTCTCCATCGTGGGCTTCCTGTTCCTGAAGGAGGACTTCATCATGGAGGTGGACCCTCTGGTGCCGCTCTCTGCAGGTGTGTGCTTCAGCTTCGAGCAGAACCTGGACTTGTGTTCCGGAGGATCTGATGATGATGATGATGATGATGATGATGATGATGGTGTGTGTCTGCAGCTCCGGAGCAGAGCGAGGCCTCCCAGGACTTCCTGAACTCCTGCTCCTCAGACGGCGTCAACTGCACCGCAGAGACCGGCGTCAGAGCCTCCTCTGAGGTTGAAGGTAAGACCTGCAGGCTCTGATCACGGGTTGACCTGGTACTACCATACCATTTTATTTATAAAGCACTTTAAACAGGAACAAGTCCAAAACAAAGTGCTGAACAAACAAACAACAGGCAACACACTGGTACTGTCAGCAGATACATAACGAGGACTTCACAACAGCCGGGGGTTTGATATCAAACAGCAGAATCTGAACGTGTGGCTCTCACGTGATGCCACACCACCAGGCTCGTCGCTCGCCGCCATCTTAACAGATGATCAACTGGTGGAGACAGTCGCTTCTTCTCTCGCTCCCTTCCTCCCCGACCTCCCCCCCCCCGCGCGGCTTCTTGTCTTGTCTGCAGCTCCTCAGAAAGCACCTCGAACGCAGATTAAGATGAATTGGGTTGTATGGGCAAATCAATTCTATGGACAAGATTTCAACAAAAGGCAAGGCGGGGGAGCCGGCCCATCCTCGCAGACTGACCGGGAAGATACGCCATGGATTCCTGGCGATGGAATGGTGAGCGTCTCGCTCCCTGTGCCCTGTGGGGACTTGATCAATCTGGATTAAATTGGATTTATGATGGCAGCACTTTGCTTTTTGGCGTTTGTGGAGCACTGGCTTATCGGCAAATGAGGGAGACTCAGCAGGACTTAATGCTGAAGCACCCGTAGTCTGATCTGCGCCGTGACCTCAACAAATCAGCTGTTTACGAGCTTATCCGGAAGGTGAACTGATCACCCACGGGTTGGGACTCTGGACGCTGTACTGGTCAACATCTGAGGGCCATCTGAGGGCCATAGCTTGGATCAGTGGAAAAATCCCGAATTGGATGATTTTGGATCATATTGGATTATATTTGGATCAGAGTTGCCCAAGCAGGACTCAAGGTTGCAGAAAATTACACTGCGTGCCTGAAGTGAAAATATTTGTCACCCTTATCTGACTCCCCCTAAACAAACAGCCTTGGAAGGCTGGATTTCAAATTTCTCCTGAGACGTGTTTACTGAGGACACCAGCTGCTATCTATCGCTACCCCCCCCCCCCCCCCGGAGAACTTTTCTGTGAGCGTTATCGGAGGCCGGCTGGTCACATCTCAGAACTGTTGCTATCTGGAATGGCTCATGGACAGAAATCTCACTGCCTCCACCTCAAAATGCATAAATGTGATTTGTCATAACTGTTGGCTTGCTGGTAGAGTTTTTTTGACTGTATCATAGAGTGTCTTGTAAGACAAAATGTGATAGAATCTTTTTTGAATACCACTGTTTACCCTATTGTAACCTTCCTTTTTTTCCATATCTGTTTGTGGCAGCGCGGATTAATTTCTGCTGCGGCTGCGTGTACACGTCCCCCTCTTAAGGACGGTGTGTGCGTCAATTGCAATGTTTTGTGCTTTGGTGCAATGACGATGCCAATAAAGATATATTCTATTCCATAATACGTGATTTTACACATTTTATCACAACTGACGTTTTCTTTTGAACGTGGTGCGGCCAAAGTGAAACAGGAAGTGACATCAAAGGGGAACTTCCTGGTCTTTATGTATCCATGTATCCATCCATCATCCTGTTGTTCTGGACTCGGGTCTCAGGAGCAGCATCTTGAGCAGGGAGGTCCAGACATCTCTCTCCACAGCCTCTTCCAGCTCTTCTGGGAGGACCCCAAGGTGTTCCCAGAACAACAGAGAGACTTAGTTTCTCCATATTACTTCCGGGAGTGAATGCGTGCGCACCTAGCTGCAGTTGCTCCTCGTACTTTTTTCTTGTTTTTGTTTTATTCAGTACTTTCTGCTGTTTTTTCCCCGATCCTTGCCTGGGCATTTCTACTCATCATCAAACATGGATTTTACTTGGATTTACCTGCTGCCTGCTCTGGTTTGGACTCTGCTGCTTCTCATCCACCACCACCCAGCGTCTGGCCTCCTCCATTATTCAGCCATCGAGCTCCTTCGTCTTCGTTTCCTACCGGCCGTCCCGCCTGTACTCCCTCTTCAGGAAATTTCCTTCCATCCTCGTCGGAGATACATCCACCGGGGCTCGCGCCATCGACTCAACGCTGACAAGGCTCATCCAATAACCTCCATCTGGTCTGACTCTCGCCATTCTTCACGCCGCAATGCTCGGACTGCTAACAGCAGCACGTTAGCCAACCTAGCTCGGTCGGCTAACGCTCCGGTCACTACTTCCGCCTCCTCCGTAAAGTTTGGACTCCTGAACGTTCGCTCCCTCACGGGCAAAGGTCAGCTTATTCACAATCTAATATCTGACCGAAAACGGGATTTCATCTGTTTAACAGAAACGTGGCAACAACAAAAATAATAATAATAATAATAATAATGAATTCAATTTATAACGCGCTTTTCATTAGTGAAAATCTCAAAGCGCTACACACATTGAATGCTACACACATTCATACACCGGTAGCGGCAGACTACCATGCAAGGTGCTTTCCAGTCCTACCGGGAGCAACTCGGGGTTAAGTGTCTTGCCCAAGGACACAACAACACATGGTGTGGGGAACCGGGATTCGAACCGCCAACCTTCCGATCGGGGGACGACTGCCATTACCACTACGCCACGGCCGACTTTTTAAATCTGAATGAGTCTACACCACGGGGTTTGTTTACATCGCCAAGGCTCGCGCCTCAGGCAGAAGCGGAGGTCTCGCGATAATTCACCGCGAGAACTGGAAGGTCACTCCGGTTCACATACCTCCCTCCTCCTCCTTCGAACACACTGTGTGTCTGCTTGCTGGCCCCACACCAACCGTGGTGACCACTATCTACTGCCCGCCAAAAGTGAACAGCTCCTCCATGAATGACTTTGCTGCATTAATGGCTCATCTAACTGCTCTTTCACCCAATGTCATCCTGCTGGGCGATTTCAACATTTATTTGGATGAAGAAAACAACCCCCTCACCAGAGACTTCACATCTTGCCTGGACAGCTGCGGCTTTCAACAATTCATCAACTTTCTAACGCACAAGATGGGCCACACACTGGACTTACTCTGCTGCTCTGGACTTTCTCCTCTTAACTGTTCTTCTGATGAAGTTCCATTTACTGATCACCTGATGATTTCATTCAATGTTAATCTTAAATTTTCCTCAGATAAACCTCAACGCACTCTTTCCTTTCGTAATATCAAGAATATCAACCATGACATTCTTTTATCTCATATTAATAATACCCTCTCCACTTTCAACTCCTCCCAAATGATCTTGTCACATTATATAACACCAGCCTCACCAACATCCTTAACTCTGTTGCTCCTCTGAAAACTCGGACGGTTTCCTTCTCCAACTCTGCACCCTGGTTCACTCCAGAACTCCGCTCCCTGAAAACCAAAGGTCGGCGGCTAGAGCGTCTCTATAAAAAATCCGGTCTCACAATTCACAAGGAACTTTATGCAAACCACCTCCATTACAAGAACAGTATTTCTCAAGCCAAATCCAGCTACTTCTCTGTTCCAATGTTGGTAATTCAAAAACATTGTTCTCTCTCCTTCACCGTTCTGTCTCATCTCCTAACTCTCTACCCTCTCACATGGTTTCCACAGAATTTTGCAACTCCCTGATGTCATATTTCAACAAAAATATTATTTCAATTCATAAACACCTTGGACCAAATACTGCCCCCAGCATCCTTGTTGAACTCCCCCCTCCCTCCCTCCCTTTCTCTGTCTTCTCCCTCCCCTCTGCTGATGACATTACAGCTAACCCCCTACCTACGACTCCATCGACCTACGGCAACCCGGACCTACGAACGTATCATATTTAATAAAAATATGAAATTATAAAAAAAATAAAAAAAATTTTGTGTTTAAATGTTCTTAATTTCATGTGTACAGCACTTTGTTGCAGCTGTGGTTGTTTTAAAGGCTTTATAAATAATAATTATGATAAAAATGATCATTTCTGATCATTTTTGTCATAATTGCGCAATATTTGTTCAACTTCCGGTCATAACAGGAAATGCTACAAGAAGGTCTCCAGTTTACACGGTCACAAGTTAAAGCAGAACACCGGACCGTCTGCGGCAGCCATTTTCGGCAGCCGGCTTTGCCTCATATGGATTAATTACTAGCTGGAAACGAGCTCTGTGGACGTCTCAGCCTGGAGCAGCAGCCGAGGATCGATCACCGATCCATCGCGCCGGACTGCCGCGCGAACACCAGCTCATGGCTTGGCTAACAGGCAGCTAGCAGAAGCTAACACAGGCCTCAGCAGCTGCCATGGTTCGCCGCGCTGCTCGGCCGACAACATCAACGCATGGCAACCTAAGATGTCGGCTTTGACCATCTCAAAGTAAGAAATTATATTTTTATTTATTCTGTACTGTTTTAATTAATTATTTTATTCTGTAATAATTTTACAGTACAGTATTGAATGTGCTGTGCTGAATAGCAATGTTTAACGTTGCTGTACAGTTACTGTGTGTGTTTATGGATGAATGTGTGGTGTAATGTGTTAGATAAGTGTTTGTAAATAAAGTTCTGTGCATGTTTATGGCCCAGTATGTCAGCTTGTTCAGTCTCATGCCGATAAATTTGTGTGCGGCGCTCCGTTAGCGTTATTTCCGCGACGTACGAACGAAATCAGGACCTACGAACAAGACGTTATTTTCACCCCCTAGCTACGGCAGAATCGAGCTGCGAACGGTCCTTAGGTCCGGAACTCGTACTTAACTCGGGGGTTTGCTGTACTGACATTATCAGCAAGTCCAAGTCCTCATCCTGTCAACTTGACCCATTTCCCACAGTTCTTGTTAAATCTTGTCTCCCTATCATCACTAATATCATCCACTCCTCCCTAACCTCTGGCATTGTTCCCACAGCCTTCAAATCTGCTGCCATCACCCCCATCATCAAGAAACCAGGTCTTGACTTCTTTACCAACTTCAATAATCTTCGTCCGATCTCCAATCTGCCCTTCATCTCCAAGATTCTTGAAAAAACTGTTGCTAGTCAACTTCACTCTCACCTGTCCAACAACAACATTTATGAAGAGTTTCAATCTGGATTTCGCCCCCACCATAGCACCGAAACAGCTCTAGTAAAAATTACTAACGACCTTCTTCTTGCTGCTGACTCTGGTCTTCTGTCCATCCTCATTCTTCTTGATCTAAGTTCTGCCTTCGACACCATCTGTCATTCTATCCTCCTCAACAGACTAACCTCCATTGGCATCTCAGGTACCCCGTTAGACTGGTTCACCTCCTATCTCTCTGACCGCACTCAATTCATTCAGCTTAAATCCTTCCGTTCCCAGTCTTCCCCTGTCTCCACGGGTGTCCCCCAAGGCTCTGTCCTCGGACCCCTCCTCTTCATCATTTACCTCCTTCCTCTAGGTCACATCTTCCGCAAATACGGCGTCCATTTCCACTGCTATGCTGATGACACGCAGCTCTACTTGTCATCAAAACCTAACTCCACCCACCCACCCTCCATCCTCACCGACTGTCTCAATGAGCTAAATCACTGGTTTTCTAACAATTTCCTTCAACTAAACAGTAACAAAACAGAAATCATTCTTGTTGGTACCAAAAACTCTATTTCAAAATCAGAACATCTTCTCGTCCCCCTTAAAGCTCCGCTGACATCATCTTTTAACTTTCCATAAAATGGCACAACATATATATATATATATATAT
>JBBPBX010077141.1:0-16941 GCA_038048925.1 Garcialebias charrua
CGGACTGCTGGGCTGGCGAGAGCTGGCCCGGCATATTTTTCCTTCACCCCAAAGTTTTCTTCTCCTCTCTCCACAGACTGCTTCGCTCGACGGCGCTGACTGCGCGACACAGCTACCCTGCTAACAAGTAGCAGACTAGCCGGCGAAAGCGACGCGAGGAGGGAAACGTCTCCAGACAACGTTAGCACTGCTAACGAGCTCAACTCTTCTCAAGCCAGGGCTCCTGAGAAGGTAATGCGAAAACCCAAAACTCAAAGAAGACCAGCAGGCCAGCGAGCCCTAGCTCCCGTGCCTTTTCTCTTCTTCTTTTCTGATGCTTGGTTAGCGAATGCTAACAGCACGGCACGCTACCTGCTAAGCTAACAAAGCTAACAGGCCAGTAGCTCAGTGAGAGGACGTCCTCGGATGAGGAACTCCGGCAGGCAGTGAGCTCCGGCTCCCGAACCTGCTTCAGCGGATCTGGCTACCCCCTTTTCAGCAGCGGATACCCACGAGGCCTGTCCGGTCTGCTCAGGGATGCTACACACGAAGACACTCAAAGTTTTTCTCGCGGATGACCCCGGAGAAAGGAGAGTCGAAATTGAGTAACCCCGCTGCTATCTGGCTAGCTCCCACGGTAAGCATGGCTAACCAGGAGCACCCATGACAACACGGGGCGGACGATCAGCGTTGCTAACACGATTAGCATGGCTACGAGCGGACAACGAAGGACTCCATCATGAGGTATGTGAAAATGCTTGGTCTAGCTTGCTAGCTAACCATCTCATATTTTGCTTGTTTCGCTATCCTATGCGGCCGAATCGACGGTAGAATGCATTGCATAACTAAGTGTTTTTTACCAATGCTACGCTGCTCGAGGGCCCATCTTAGCACCGCTAGCAGGTTCACGAGTACCTCCACGTTTAGCCCCGGCTAACAAGGAAGCTCTCTGTCCAGCATAGTCCAGGAGGAGGAATTTCAGCTACCTGTTCAGCTGCGCTACCTGGTAGTTTTCCTATGCCTAGGACGAGAGCATTGTGACGCTGAGAGCTTATCCACCCATGAGGCTATGGATGACTCTCTGACGTTAACCATGTCAGGGCCCGAGGGACCCTGGTGGGGTGGACAAGGACGAGTGGCCTCGGTGCTGCAGGTCCACCAGGCAGAAAAGCTGCAGGAGCTGCAAGGGGCCACCAACAAAAAGAAAAGGAAAGTCTGAGATGCCCCTGCACCATTACAGGCGCTCTCACTCACAGAGGGAGAAAAAATGCCGAACTTTTACCACCAGTACCTGTGTTAGAGGAGCACAGACTAGCTGGTTCGGAACATTTAAACACACAAGAACACTCAGACCCTTGTGTAATAAAGAGAAATTGCCATCCACACACGACAATAAAGTTTCGGACTACTGAATGCATCCTGGTCCCAAAATGGGAACAGGGCTTCAGGTTTGCCCGCCCACGCAGTACGGGAACCTGACCTTTTGAACCCAGACTTCACTTGTAAAACACTACAAGGAGCTGGTGGCATGTGTGTGCGCACTAAAACATAACTCATCTACTGTATGTGTAATAAAAACAAACACTGTTTCAAGCATATACAAGAATAAAAGTACCAAAGCACAGACTGCCCTGGTTCTTGACTCGAGCCCCACTTTTGAAAAACACAAAATACGCTCCGGTCATTGCAGCAAGCTCTTCCTGGTGCCCATAAGAGATCAATCTCTGAGGCCGATCGTGGATCTCAGGACTCTGACCAAGAAAATAAGAACTTTCAAGTTCAAGATGTTCACACTGCGGCAGGTCCTCCAGTCCATGAGACCTGGAGACTACGCATGTACAATGGATTTGAAAGACGCCTATTTCCATGTGGGCGTGTGGAGGAGGCACAGGAAATTCCTCTGGTTTGCCTACGGAGGGAAGGCTTATGAATTCAAAACCTTACCCTTCGGTTTGAAGACTGCTCCTTGTACATTTACTAAATGTCTGGACGCAGCCCTGACCCCTCTTAGGAATCAAGGAGTCAGGATTATGAACTACCTGGATGACCGCCTGGTTCTGGCCGGAAGAAGAATACAGGCCCTGTCATACTCCTGCAGGGTGATTTCTCACCTGGAGTCTCTCGGTTTTATCACAAACCTACAAAAGAGTGACCTAACCCCATCATGGATTACCGTTTTTCTGGGAGTGCAGGTTGACACCATCTGGTACAGAGCATGGCTCTCAGAGGAACGTGTTTCCTCGATTCGCCATTGCCTGGCAAAGTTTAAACTGAATCAGCGGGTCCCCCTAAAAACATGCCAACGCCTCTTAGGCCTCTTGGCGGCAGCCATACCCTATGTGCCATACGCATTGCTGAAGATGCAGGCCTTGCAAATATGGCTAAACCAACAAACACAACCTGCCCCGTTTGGGCGAGCAGGAAGGTTTAGAATCGATTCAGAGTGCCTGAGGGCCCGGACCTTGGAGAGACCTGTCTGTGTTCACGGAAGAGGTCCCATCAGGTAGGGTGTCATCCCGTGTGGTCATCACGACGGACGCCTCGAAAACAGGATGGGGGGCAGTCTGCAGAAATCAGAATGCCGAGGCCTCTGGAATGAGCAGGAAGCAAGATTGTACATCAACTTCCTGGAATTGTTGGCCGTATTCCTGTCAGTAAAATACTTCTTTGGTAAAGGTCTGATTGCGGGACAGCACGTCCTGGTGAAATCAGATAACAAAACCACGGTGTCCTTCATTAACTGGGAAGGGGGGACGAGATCCCAAGCCCTCCTCAGCCTGACACAGAGGATGCTCACATGGTACGCTCCAAGATTATTGTCGCTTAGGGCGACTCATGTTCCAAATGAACTGAATTACGGAGCGGATGCCCTCTCAAGAGGGCCTCTTTTGGCATCAGAATGAAGACTGAACCCACGAGTCGTGGATCAGGTCTGGTCACGGTTTGGGAGAGCCTCGGTGGACTTGTTCCCACGCAGAGTCAGTTCACAATGTGACCTCTACTTCTCTATGAGGGAAACAGATGCACCGTTAGGAACGGATGCTTTGGTCCATGATTGGCCAGCAGGGGTGCTATATTATGCTTTTCCACCTGTCCCTCTGATTCAGGTGACACTGGAACGTATCGTAAGGGAGCCCTCTCCCTGATACTGATAGCCCCCAGGTGGCCACAGAAACCGTGGTTCCCGGAACTGATCTCAATGTTGTCAGGGATACCATGGCAGTTGCCTTCTTACAGAGACCTGCTGACTCAGGCACGTGGGCAGCTTCTACACCCACGTCCGGAGCTGTGGCAGCTTTCAGCCTGGCCACTGAAGGGAACTGGCTGAGGGCCTAAGGCTTGATCGTCTTTTTTCCAAAAACAAACAACAACAACAGCATACACAAGGGAAACCCTTGGTGTTTATGTTTACTTGGGAGATGTTCAGTGGAAGGGTTCCCCTCTCCTCTGACAGGTCTCCAACATCAGGATGGGCCCCTTTGACAGTCCTAGTAAGTTGTCTGTTCAAGGAGCAGATAAGGGACTCGTGCCCCTTGTATGTATGAAATATTTACCCCTGTGGGACCTGGAAGGTCACCCTGTGTTTGAACTGGGTTCTTTACCTACACATTGCCATCTGGTTTGCCAGTGGCTTAAGGGGTCTCTTTGCTCTTTTCCTCCTGCTTCCCAAATTTCCAGGGAAGAAGGAGATGGTGGGCAATCACACTAGCGGAGCACGTTTGTGCTGCCTCTAGCTGGTGTTTCATCAATATGTCCGGTGGTAACATCAGCCTGATGTTTCTACGTGTGGCGTTTTTCTTCTCAGGCTGTGCCCTCTACATACCTTGTAGAGAGAGGCTGGGAAGTGCCTGTCGTATTAACTGGAAAACCCAGGAAATTCATTCTACTATTAGAACTACTGTGAGTTTTGTCAAATGACAAAGGCTTTGGTAGTACTGTTAAGTCAGATGTTCTCACAAGCATGCATTTTACTGAGCATTTCAAGGGTGTGAATGAATTAGGTTCCCATAGTACCGTATTCTCCGCCGTATAAGTCGCACCTTTTTACACCTTTTTGCCTACATTTCTAAGCCCTGCGACTTATAGGCCGGTGCGACTTATACGTCGATTTTTCCAACATTTTGGTCATAATGTGACTTTGGTCAAAAGCTCCAAAAATGGTGCAGTACCAGTTTCGGCCGCTATGGGCGCTAAGAAACCCTTTATAGTACCTACACTGTTGACATCTGCCTGGTCCAAAAATGGTGCAGTGACACAGAAGATGAAGACTTCAAAGGTTTTGAATAAATAAATAAAAACCATAAAATAAATACAGTATCTGTTTCTGTCATCATTTTAAAATGAGACGTTTTTTTACTGTGATGTCAGCTAATAAAAATATATTTCTATGTGTTTATCTTTAAAGATAAATGATGAAAGACACAAAATATAAAAAAATAATGTTCATTTATTAATGAAAAGTTCAACAAAGTCCTTCCAAACAATTTGGCAGCCAGTCCAAAATAATGTTCATTTATTAATTAAGACACATCAAACAAAATACTGTAGTTTTAATGTGATAATCTTGTCAAAAGTCCTTCCAAACAATTTGGCAGCCAGTCCAAAATAATGTTCATTTATTAATTAAGACACAGAAGATGAAGACTTCAAAGGTTTTGAATAAATAAATAAAAGCCATAAAATAAATACAGTATCTGTTTCTGTCATCATTTTAAACTGAGACACGTTTTTTACTGTGATGTCAGCTAATAAAAATATATTTCTATGTGTTTATCTTTAAAGATAAATGATGAAAGACACAAAATATAAAAAAATAATGTTCATTTATTAATGAAAAGTTCAACAAAGTCCTTCCAAACAATTTGGCAGCCAGTCCAAAATAATGTTCATTTATTAATTAAGACACATCAAACAAAATACTGTAGTTTTAATGTGATAATCTTGTCAAAAGTCCTTCCAAACAATTTGGCAGCCAGTCCATTTTGGGCAAAACACCAGCTCACGTGAGGTGCGACCTATAGGCCGGTGCGACTTATAGGCCGGTGCGACCTATACGTTGATTTTTCCATTTAATTGGGCATATTTGGCTGGTGCGACTTATACTCCGGTGCGACTTATAGGCCGACGAATACGGTATTATGTTGCACCGAGTGAATGACTGATAGGGAACAGAAAGTTATGCACCATAACTCATGTTCCCTGAAGGAAGGGAACGAGGTGCAACATAGCTGGCCCTTTCAATGCTGAAAGCTCGGTGAAGTGCATTTTGGAGAAAGTAGGATGGGCGTCCGCGTCTTAAATACCCAGAGGGTGGGGACTCTGGCGTGACACTGACGCCCCGGCCGTAAAGGCGTGAGTGTATTCCTTCAGGTAATCGCACGGGGCGCAATTTCCCATAGCATTATGTTGCACCTCGTTCCCTTCCTTCAGGGAACATGAGTTATGGTGCATAACTTTCAGTTTCCTGCTGTGTGTAGATGACAGAAGCAGAAGGTGAGCCTAATGATGTTATATAATTTAGTTTGGAGGTTAACATCATATTAATGTATATTTTTGTTATGCAAAAGTTAAAGTTACATGTAGTGTGCTGTTAAAGCTAACCATGCTATCCGTGTGCCTTGTGCAAGATGTTTGTTTATTTTATATTAGGAGCTCATGTTCGTGCTGCTGTTTATTCCCACTATATTAGGCTTAGTGTATTACTAGTTGATGTTTTTCTTAGTTAGTTCTAGATGTTATTACTGTTTTTCTCTTGCATTTGTTGTTGGATGTAACTGGGACCTCGTGTACATAATCTCGTTTTCATCACATGTACCACATGCGGTGCAAATGACAAAGACTCTCTGACTCTGACTCTGACTCTCTGAATTGGCCATTGGGAGCGCCGGGACATTTCCCGGTGGCCTACCCCGGTCAGTGCCTGCCGAGCGACTGGACTAATGGTGTATTCAGACCTAACAGCGTTACAATGGCAGGAGCGTCCAGTTTACATGCAAAGTCAATGGGGGACGCGCTTCCAGCCGTGTCTTGGCGTCGGGCGTCAAGTCGCGTGCGTGTTGAGCGTGCTGGAAAGCGTTTTCCGTGCACGTGAACCGGCTTCAGCCTCCAAACCACGCATTCACCATGCTGAAGATTTCGCCGTTCAAACTTTCAAACGCCGCTCAACTCTACCTGATTGGTTGGTGTGTCAACCAATCAGGGAGAGTCGGGGGGAGAAGAGAGGGGGAGAGTCCCTATGTGACGCGGAAACGAGGGGGCGGGGGTATTGCGCAACTATGTGACGTATTGTTTGTGGGACACAGAAAAGACCCGCGAGGTCGTGTACTATGGAAGAGAAACTCATTGTAGCTGTGTGTTCGCGACAAGTCCTTCACGACCAGTCAAGTCTGCTCCACAGAGACAGAAATAAAAAGCTCCTCGCCTGGCGGAGTGCAGTGAGGACTCGGTATACCGGTAAGCTCCTCCCACACACCCCGCAGCAGTTTCGCGTTCTGGCGTTCTGGTCCAAGTAGGTCTGGACACCAAGTGCGTCCACTTGCGTGTGTGACGAGCTTTTTGGAAGTTGAAACGCTGTTCGGTCTGAATGTACCATAAAGGCTCGGTTTGCACTTTATTATTTTAAACAAGCCGCTGTTGCGCCGGACTCACTCAGGTGTCACTGAGGGGCCGTTTACACAACGCATATTTTGAGTGAAACCGTAGCCTTCTCTCTTCGGTTCTGCTGATCATTTACACGACACCACTGGCCCCCCTCTTTGAATCCGGAGGTTTCTGAATCCACCTCTCAAAGTGGAGGTTTTTCGCTGACACCATGTTGATAACATAAACATCTCCCGCTGAGCTTTTGTCTGAACCACATGCGCGCATGTTCGCATGCGCGGACAGATGGCATTTCTATCAACAATGGCGGCGGACACACACCGCATTCTGAACTACAACTGATGGAATATATTTTGAGTCTCATATTTACAGTATTTAATCTACACCTGAATGTAGCTGCATCTGTGTTGGAAGAGACACAGTCTGATCCAGTTCTAATATCACTGTTTATTGAACAAGGCAGGCGGATATTTCACATGACATGCTGCACTATAACATACTAAATGTGGTAAATAATAACAGTTTAACAATAATAAACAGTATTTATGTTAGCGTGGGAGATATATAAAGTTATCTGAGCTAAATGAAGCCATCTGGACTCAAGTTACGTGATTTAAACGATGCATATCATGTTGCGTGTTATTAAAGTTGAAAATGAAGACACCAGGTTTATTTTGCATTTATTTATTCAACACCACAAACTGTATGTCACACAAACACTGAGAAGTAAACTGAACACTATTAAAAACACATTAACTGAACTGTCACTATGTTCATGAACTGGACTCTGCTCTGTTTTCATCCTGGACACTGGACCCACGTCCAAACCGGTCTGCCTGGTGGAATGACAGCTCCTCGACCTCGCAGAAAAAAATAAAAACTCAGTTGGTTGTTGTGTGATCAAAGTAAGCAAGCTAACATTATTAAGAACGTTGATTCACCTGCTGTAAATCAGCTGATTATCACAGACTAAAGTCCGACATTGTCACTCGGTTCTGGTCCACTCAGCGACTGGTGTGCAGCTTGTTAGATGAAGCGGGTCCCACTTGGCGTCAAATCTGTTGACTCTTATCCAAATTCCAGCTTTAATTTGTTGTTAAGTTGTTGTTAGCTAAACTTTTAGCCCCAGAGGAAAGCAGACTGAGGTAGCACGCATGCGCATTAGGTGAAGGTTCAAAAATTCACAGCACCATCTAATGACCTGGCATGGTAACTACAGCAGATTCAGGAGGGCAGGGAGGATTCCTGCGGATGCATGTAAACACAGACTTTGTTCGTGTCAACGCAGATCTTTTCCTCTAATTAAGGCCCTGTACACACGTAGCCTGGTGTTTGAAAAACGAATATTTGCGCAAAAAAAATATCTCTGTCCATACATGTTCGAATGTTTAAAATGTTTGTCTACATGTCCCGTTTTTTTCACCACAGAACGTTGTAAAGTTGTAAAGAATATGCTGAACCCATAGGTGGCAGTGTAGTGCTGTCACAATCCTTCAACCCATGCAGCCACACTTCCTGTTATTTTTATTTTTTTCCTTTTGTTTGTGTGGACAGACCGTGAGGTTGAACTACTATTAAATACCGTGTTGGAGTACAAAGTTAATAAAACGCAGGAAAATGTCGACTAGGAATCATGTCAGAGCAGGTATGTTGACTTTTTAGTGCTTTTTTTAGAGCATTATGTGACGTGAGCTTTCTGCTCCAGCTGGACCGGCAGACCCGGTTCTGCCGGTCCAGCTGGAGCAGAAAGCTCCGTTCTGAAAGTCCACACGCAGACTCGAAAACGGAGAGTTCTCAAATCTTCACTTTGGCCGGAGTTTTGTTATTATTCGTTTATAGTTATATCAACCGGCGTTCACGTGTGGATGAAAGGCTGAACCGCATGATAAACTGTTCGGTTTTACTGATAAACGGCTACGTGTGTACAGGGCCTGACATAAGCAGAAACCTACGTTTCTCCCCACCGTGTCCGTGTAAACAGGGCACAGTGAACATCTTCATCCCTGAAAGAGTGACCGCTGGCCTGGAGATGAGTATAGACCAAGTCCTGGCCTGATGATGTTCTTCTGTGGGCTAAAGCGCAACATCATCAGGCCATCAGGATGTTGATATCCCGGATAGATCCTTCCTCCCAGCAGCTGTTAGACTCTACAACCATCACTGCTCCCAACAAACTCAATAAGGATTAAATACATGCTGACCTCTGCTAAAACACACACTCTGCCTATACTACTGTTCTGTAAATAGTCTGCCATTCTCAATATTCCAATACATATTGAACATTATTATTGATATTGTTTCTCTTGCTTTTTATATATTATTTTAACAATTTTAGGTATTTTTGTGTGAACTTGTTTTATCTGTTGCTGCTGTTACTCTGGGATTTCCCATCCGTGAGACAATAAAGGCTGTTTCTATTCTATTCTATTCTATATCAGGGAGAAAGGCCTTCCAGACACTGCCATGAGAGCTCAGCAAATGCCTGCTGGAAATAGGTGGACGTGCCAGTGTTTAGATTGCAGACTTAACTGATCAGCTGTGCACAGATTGAAACAGTCACCACTGGATAACTACAACATCAGGAGCACTGCTTCTAGCTTTGAAACACACAAATGCATGGAGGGCCACTGATGGAAGTGTGGAGCTGTTGATCAGCAGTGTTGCGTATAACGCGTTACTTAGTAACGCGTTACAGTAATGACATTACATTTTTCAGTAACGTAGTAGTGTAACGCACTACTTTGAAAATGCCTGTAATATATTACAGTTACTAACAAAACCTTACATTCGTTACTTGCGTTACAATCAGGACCTTTCGGAGAATAGTTTTATTTATTTATTTTATTTTACCTTTCGGAGAAGAGTTGTGGGACGAGGACGACGGAGCAGACCATAGACATTATATATAGATATCTATGGAGCAGACTGTCACGTGGGGAAAACAAAGACGTACGCGATGACGTCGGAACGTCATACGTCAACGTACATAGACATATAAAGGTACATAGACATACGGCGATGTCATTTTATGGATGGAAGTATTCATATTATTTTTCTTTTGTCACGAGAAAGGACAAGAACATTACAGTAGTGTGCAAGCTATGTCTGGGCCACAACAAGACACTGTCTACTGCTGCGAACTTGACGTCAAATCTTTACAAGCATTTACAAAGACAACACGCTAATGCTAAGCTAGTTGCTAAAGAGCCGCAGAGGGATGGTGCAAGTTTGATGCCGCCACCGTTTAAGCAGGCTCGGCTTGAATTTCACCGCCAGGCAACCAAAGGCTGAGGTAAACAAACTTGTAAACAAACATTTCAGATGTTTTATTTTTTATTTTGTTTTATTTTTTTAAAACAGAAGTTTTACATTTTGATATTGTCATACCTTTTGAATGGCACGTTTACATATGCATTGTGCTTGTTATGTAGCACTGCTGTTTTACTTTTTCATCACTGACATCATTTTAAATGAGTGTCAAAAAGATCTCTAATATCATTATTGAAAGATAAAAATTAATACAGGTTAAATCTCAGGTATTAGAGTAATCCGAATGTAATGTAACTAAGTTACTTTCAGAACTGAGTAACTAAGTAGTGTAATAAGTTACTTTTTTTAAAGTAACTAGTAATATGTAACTAATTACTTATTTTGGGTAACTACCCCAACACTGTTGATCAGAAGTTGTCCCACGTGTAAAAACTGCCCAATAGGCAGTTCTATACTCCTTTCACAATACAATCTGCTCACTGATGCGTATCATGTCATTGGTTTGGGCTACAAGTTCCTCATCACTATATATCACTCAGGTTGCCTGTGAGAGTAACTTCTCCACCCTGAAGTTGGTGAAGAACCACCTAAAAACCTGCCTCACTCAAGAGAACCTTGAAGCATTTATTTTGATGGCAACAGAGAAAGAGACTCTGATGGAAATGGACAAAGAGGATATTATTGATAGAATAGCTGAGAGTGGTGATCACTTGCGTCACCTGTTTGTGTACTGGTAGTAGTGGTGAAAAGTGGTTCTTACAACAACAACAAAAGGACAGATCTGGTTGGCAGGCCACTGACTGATGAAGTCTTCTGGATGGTAGACAAAACGTTTCTCCCTTAAAGAGACTAGTCTAGATGAAATGATTTAACCTTTTTGTGGTTCTTATTATGTTTTTTATGATTTTTTTTTTTTACAAAAGTGAGTAAAAGATTGTTTAAATAAAAAAATTGTTTAATGTGATTAAAAACAAACCGGCACATCTGTAGTGTGCCACTTGTGTACCTCTCATTTGCTATATGAAACTATGATGGATTGTCATATTCCTAGTGAGTTTAAAAGAGCTTATGCATAGCAAAATGCAGGGCAACATAATTTCAGTTTATTTTATTTGAGGATGGATTATTGCACCACAGCAGAAACATTTATATTGTAGGTATTCAGTTGATGACATGTGCAGACTGCATGCATTCAAAGTGTGCTCAACTTGGTAGTTTGTGTTAATCAGGCGGTGGTGGCCTGGGATGGTATAAAATTCCCAGCCTGGATTATTTTCCCAGTCTGTATACTTTATATTGGTTTATTATTGAATATAGTCCTTTGCCGCCCTATCACCTTATGTTTGTATTTCCTATAGTAATAATTTAATTAAAAAAATGTTGTATTATTATTATTTCAGAAACACGGTAAATCACCCAAAGCTGGATACAGTATCTGTCTCCGTGTTCTTTAATGGGAACACATCTTCATACCTTGCCGCTCTAAACCAGATAATTTTCTGGAGAACACTTCAAACCTTCTCCTTTTTAGGTAAAATAAAGACAATTAGGTTTATTTAACAAAACACAAAAACAAAAGCTGATGTGGCAGCAAAACTTTCATGAGTGCAGGGAAACATGGAGGAACAGAACATGACAGGCATAGGCGTAGATCCTGGGGGGGTCGGGGTGGTCTGGACCCCCCCAATCTTGGGGAAATATAGATCTGTCCCCCCCAATTATTCAATAAAGGAAATCGTGTCTTTAAACAATATAAATATAAAAAGGCAAAAAAAGAGAGAAATCCGCCATTATTCTAAAAAAAAGAAGGAAATTTTGCCCACCCCCCCTTCTCTGTTGGCAAATGGTTTAGTCCAATGTTTACAAGGAACAACAACAGCAGCGGAGGTCACAGGCTCGCGGAGCCGCTGGTGGGGAGTGAGCTGCTGCACAAAGTACTAACTTCCAGTAAGTAGCTACTTAAAACATAGGTGACAGTGACTGGGAGGAAAAGGTCTTTCACAGTGTTGAAAGACAAGTGTGTCTGTGCATCATTAGTGGCAGAAAAACACTTTGGAGCGTCACTTCATCAGCTAACACACTAGCTTCAATGCTAACTAGCTCCCTGGTGGGCTCTGCAACAGACAGTAGAATGTCAGCGCAGCTTTGAGCAGGATGGATTCACATTCATCATATTTTCAGGTGTGGAGCTCTTGAAAGAAGTAATGATAAAATATGTGAAAGATAATTAATTAAAAAAGAGTAGAGAAGATGTGATGATTAGTTAAAATGATTTCATATGTGTAGCACTTTGTTGCAGCTGTGGTTGTTTTAAGGGCTTTAAATTATTATTATAAAAAATGTTGAGGATCAATACTTATGTCACATGGTTAATTAAAAAATGTCACTGTTTATTATATTACATTATTGATATTTTGTATCTGCAACTGGAACATTTTATTCTTAATAGGTTCTTAAAAAATGCTACAGATTTGTTAAGGCATATTTTGAATGAATGTTACAAACGTGTTCATTTCTACAAAACAGTTAATAAAATATTTATAAAATACAACGAATTTCAAATGTTACAAACTGAGTTTAACATAAAAGAAATAGTGTTTATGTTTAAATATCAGTTAATAAGTAATCCATTATGCCCCCTTGTTTAGGACTGGAACCAATCTCAGCTGCTTTTGGGTGAAGGCAGGGACACCCAAGACAGGTCTCCAGTCCATCACAGAGACAGACAAAGAGACAAACAACCATCCACACTCCCAGTCAAAGCTAAGAACAATTTACATTTGCACAGAAGAACCAAAACATTATTCAAACTGAGGACTCAAGTTCTTGATTGAGAGTTCTAATCACTACTGGTAATTATCAATAATAATTGATCATATTTACCAAGCTAAAGCATTGTGTGGAGTCTTTAATAATACAGACCAGATCAGATGTGATCAGGCAGTCATATATTCACATGTATGTAAATGTATTATTATTAATACTATAATTAAAGTTGAACCATGCAAATTTGTTTGGAACGAACAAGTGGACCTTTGTGCCTCTTGGTCCCACTGAAGTAGCTCTCAGTCTCAAAAAGTTTGGTGACCCCTGCATTAAAGTATTTCTTCTCCTTGAAAACTGTTTTCTTTTTAAGCATTAAGATTTTGGGAAGATCCAGATTATCAGTGACACTGACCACAGCAATCTATGAATACAAGCCAAACTGAAATTTAAACAATATTTAGAGGGGACCTATTTTGCAAAATTCTCATTTTGCCACTTGTCATTATTTGTCGTCTATTGTACTGCAGATTGAACACATTACATTTTTTAACAAGAGTAATGAGTATCACTGTTGTACTGATTAATAGTAGTATTAAGACTACTAAATAAAATACATGCCATTTAAATCAATATTATTGTTGATTATTCTGCATAGTATATGCATGCAGTTTGGATAAACTTCCCTCTGTACATTTTGCATTACATTTCACTGTAACTTTGCCGACCCCCCCAAAATTGCTCTTAAAAAATTTCCCTGTTTATGGTCCCCCCCAATAATGAGATGAAATCTACGCCCTTGATGACAGGCTGTGGGAAGCACAATCCACAGACAAGGAGGAAACACAAAGACGCTGAACGAGACACAATGACGGACACCTGGGGAAAGACAATGAGGCACAGGTGAGAGTGGCAGGAGCTGACTGCGTGGAGGAACGCACACTAGGAAGACTGAAAAGATGACAAAGAAAACAAAACTAAAAGACAAGGATCTCAAAATCTAAACACAAATCACAGATCATCACAACTGCACACTCACTTTTTCTATATTTATGTAATGATGCTTCTTTTTTTCACCATAAACACAAACAGAAATCAAACAGAAACAGTATAATGTGCTTGGAGCTATGAGCAAATGAAGTAATCAAAAAAGGCGTTCAATACAGGATCAACTGGACTTTATTTGTTGCAGAAAACGTTTCGACTTCTGTCCAGAAGTCTTTTTCAATTCTGAATGGAAGCTGTGAGAACGAGAAGTTTTATACAGGCTTACAAGTCACGCACCAACATATGAAATTGGAAACTGAGATAACACCACAAATTAACTAAAATGCCCATTCTATTTAAATTGACAAAACGACACATCCCAGCTTAAACAAAAGGGGGTTTGTAACACATACATGTAAATTGAAAGATCACACCTAACAGTAGGAGGTTCCCTTGAAGTCTCTGTTAGAAGACACAAAACTGTATGTAAATTGACAAACAACACCTCCCAAACAACAAAAGAGGCTGCTCAGAGAACTTTGTTAGTCTAATTTACAGACAAAGCATCCCTGCTCCCATCTGGTGTAAAACGTTTCGGAATCAAATCCAAAACTGAGTTATAAGTCTTAGACAGTTGAAATCTCAGACCTCCTCCTCTGTTAAGAGAAGGTTTTTCTCTCTTAACATACACAGCTTCCTTTACACCCCTTTCAAACCATCTGTGTTCTCGGTCCAAAATTTGAACATTCTGGTCCTCAAAGGAGTGTCCCTTGTCCGTGAGGTGGAGGTGAACGGCTGAATTTTGTCCAGAGGAGGTTGCTCTCCTATGTTGAGACATTCTTTTGTGGATAGGTTGTTTCGTTTCTCCGATGTAACGGTCTGAGCAGACTTCGCTGCACTGGACTGCATAAACCACCCCACTCTGTTTGTGTGTGGGGGTTCTGTCCTTCGGATGCACCAGCCTCTGTCTGAGAGTCCGGCTGGGTTTGAAGTGTACTGGGATGTTGTGTTTATTGGACCGTTACATCGGAGAAACGAAACAACCTATCCACAAAAGAATGTCTCAACATAGGAGAGCAACCTCCTCTGGACAAAATTCAGCCGTTCACCTCCACCTCACGGACAAGGGACACTCCTTTGAGGACCAGAATGTTCAAATTTTGGACCGAGAACACAGATGGTTTGAAAGGGGTGTAAAGGAAGCTGTGTATGTTAAGAGAGAAAAACCTTCTCTTAACAGAGGAGGAGGTCTGAGATTTCAACTGTCTAAGACTTATAACTCAGTTTTGGATTTGATTCCGAAACGTTTTACACCAGATGGGAGCAGGGATGCTTTGTCTGTAAATTAGACTAACAAAGTTCTCTGAGCAGCCTCTTTTGTTGTTTGGGAGGTGTTGTTTGTCAATTTACATACAGTTTTGTGTCTTCTAACAGAGACTTCAAGGGAACCTCCTACTGTTAGGTGTGATCTTTCAATTTACATGTATGTGTTACAAACCCCCTTTTGTTTAAGCTGGGATGTGTCGTTTTGTCAATTTAAATAGAATGGGCATTTTAGTTAATTTGTGGTGTTATCTCAGTTTCCAATTTCATATGTTGGTGCGTGACTTGTAAGCCTGTATAAAACTTCTCGTTCTCACAGCTTCCATTCAGAATTGAAAAAGACTTCTGGACAGAAGTCGAAACGTTTTCTGCAACAAATAAAGTCCAGTTGATCCTGTATTGAACGCCTTTTTTGATTTCATCATGTCCTGGACGACTGAGAATCTTCACCAGCATATGAGCAAATGAAGTGTTTATGAAGCACCGAAACACTGAACACCGAAGAAAAAAAAACAAAAAAAATTGGTTCATTTTTTTGAAGCTTCTGTTACAGTGACCTCTCCTGGCCACCTGCAACACTGCAGTCAAATCAGACCGTCTGCTTTTACTGCACACACCAGTAAGAACTTTAACAAAGAGTGTTAAAAAAGTTACTTTACTCTGGTAAAAAAAAAAAAATGTTTCAGTTATGTAGCAACTTTATAAGATCTAACTTGGACTATTTGGTTTAAAAAGTTGTTGGTGTTTACATGTTCTATTTTCAAATAAAGACATAGAAATAAAGAATGTGCATTGCTACAGAGGATGTCTAATCCTAACTGGCATGGTATTGGTGTGCTTGTGTTACTACGACAGAGTCAGGGTCTTTAGCTTTGTTAGAAATAGCAATGAAATGACGACCACAAATCCAGATTCCCTGTAGAAAACTGCAAAGATTGGGAACTATCAAAGACATTTATTGAAGAACAGCAATTTTTCAACTGTTTAGGACTTAACCAGTTTCTTCTTTTGCTCACAAATTCTCCACACATGGAAAATACTCGCTCACAAGGGACAGATGATGGTGGCATGCATAAAAAATACATTTGCATTTCACCAGTGTGAACAGATGTGGGCAGTGGTGGGATGTACCTAAGTATAAGTACTTTGGTGCTGTACTTCAGTAAATTTTCAAGTGCTGCACTTCAATTAAGTAGAGTTCAATTTGGGTACTTTCGACTTTTACCCCACTACATTTTACATGAAGTATCTGTACTTTCTACTACACTACATTTCTATAAAGAGGAGCCAAGATAGCTTATAGCCATCTTGGCTATAAGGAGCCAAGATGGTGTAGTGGTTATGGCGTTTGACTTGGGACACGAAGGACGCGGGTTCGCGTCCCGGCCACTACACACCTTGGGGTGTCTATGAGTGCACACCTAATTCTCCAGGGGCCTCATGTACAAAGACTTGCGTGGATTTCCTACTGAAAAGTGACGTACGGTCAAATCCAGAAAAGTGTGTACGCACAAAAAAATCCAGATGTATCAAACTGTGCGTACACCGGAATCCACGCACATTCCTTTTGTACATCACAATTAACGTGGAACTGAGCGCACGTGAGACACCTCCCCTGACACGCCTTCATTTACATATGTTAAACAGATGCAAATTACTTCCTGCATGTGTGAAGGACATGTTTGTTTGATCCCTGCGCGATCAGAAATCATTTCTAGATTCAGGAAAATAATGAATTTAATATAATATGAGTGAGGAAAATAATCCTAAGTAAGAATAGTAATAAAATGTGTTCATCACGCAAAGAACGAGTGATTGTGTGTCGGTATTAGTGTGTGCGCCCACCCTGCTTTGGTGCGCAACGGCTCATCCATTCATTCTGAGTGAAAATATTAACTTTGCGCACGAGTTTATTACCATAATTACTGTAAACACAGAGGAACTTAGATGTTTGGTAGAACATAGATCTTTGTTTATTTAATAGATGATATGAAGAAACGGGTCTGTGCGTCTCAGTGG
>JBBPBX010077142.1:5517-16941 GCA_038048925.1 Garcialebias charrua
ATATCGGGCGGCCGTGGCACAGTGGTAATGGCAGTCGACCCCCAATCGGAAGGTCGGAGGTTCGAGTCCCGCATCCGCCCACCATGTGTCGTTGTGTCCCTGGGCAAGACACTTAACCCCGAGTTGCTCCCGGTAGGTCTGGATAGCGCCCTACAAGGCAGGCTACCACTAACGGTGTATGAATGTGTGTATGAATGGGTAGATGGCTCGTATTGTAAAGCGCTTTGGGGCTCCTCAGAGGGGGCTGGAAGGCGCTATATAAATAAGCTCCATTTACCATTTACCATATATATATATATATATATATATATATATATATATATATATATATATATATATATATATATATATATATATATGTATATATATATGTGTGTGTGGATATTTATGTTCAGTGCCCTGAGATGACTTCTGTTGTGACTTGGTGTTATTATTGAACTGAATTTAAAATTATTTAAAACGATACACAGTTTGTCGACATTTGGCAATTTATCACATGGCTAACAACAAACTAGAATCAAAAAAGGCGTTCAATAAGTTTCGCTTCTCATCCGAGGAGCTTTCTCAAATTGAGAAAGCTCCTCGGATGAGAAGCGAAACGTCTTCTGTTACAATAAAGTCCAGTTGCTTCTGTATTGAACGCCTTTTTTGATTTTATCATGTCCTGGATGACTGAGAATCTTCACCAGCAACAACAAACTAGCTTTATGGGGCTGACCGCTTGAAAACTCAATTTTATTGGTGTATGGGGGGAGGGGGTGGGGGGTGATGTGATCGGGAGTTCAGCCCTATGTTTAAAAGTCATGTCAAGTTAAACCAAATTTACTCTAACAAGTATATCTTCAGAAATGATCTTTTTATTTCAAATCCCATTATTTGTTTGTTTATCTTAAATTGACAATTTTTTTTCTGTTAGCTTCTGTAGGTCAGGGAAATCCCTTCGTACAATGTTTGGCATCATTGTAAAGCGTGAGCGTTCCCCCGTTTGTGCTGCTGTTGTTGGGCGCATTGTTTTGCACTATTAGTGTTTAACGTATTCTTAGTTTAGTGTATTTCTTAGCTTATATCTTAGATCCTTAGAACTGTTACACTTTATATTTTGCTATTGTTGGATATAACTGGGACACTGTGTACACTATTTCATTCCACCTCATGTACCACATGTGATGCGAATGACAATAAAGATCCACTGACGTGATTTTTCTACTATTCATCAAATTGCTCAAAATATATATATTTTATCATTTAAATATGTTAGTTTTTGCAAACAAAATGATAAATCACTTTAATTTTGCTTTAAAAGTGATTTTGAACTTCAAGCTGTGTTTAATCGTGGGAAATCCGTTTACACCCGAACGCACCATCTGTGATGTAATGTCCAGAGTTGAGGCAGAGCTCTGAGCTTGTCACGGTGTGCGCAGCTCCACATGAAGGTCAGTCTGATACAGCATCAGACCTAAATTAGATCCTGTTGTTTCTTGTTCCATCACCCAAACTATTTTCTGCTTCCCAAAATGAAGACAAATAGCTCAAATCTTCACCTAGATTGATAAATTAGTCAAGTTTTAAAATGTCCGCTATTGAAGAGACTGGAGCCCTCTGCCTCTCACTCTGGACATTACGTCACAGATGGTGCGTTCAGGTGTAAACGGATTTCCCATGATTAAACACGGCTTGAAGTTCAAAATCACTTTTAAAGCAAAATTAAAGTGATTTATCATTTTGTTTGCAAAAACTAACATATTTAAATGATAAAATATATATATTTTGAGCAATTTGATGAATAGTAGAAAAATCACGTCAGTGGATCTTTAAGTGTAGCCTAAGAAGATAAAATACTATTTTATTGACTGGGATCACTCGGTGGTGTCTTAACAGGCTCATTTTTACACAAATCTCCATTACAGCAAAAATCAGTCGCTCCACATTTGGCGCTCTGCAGTCTGTGCTCGTTATCATTTTCCTAACAATGCTCATAACTTTTCCACAAAACCCCCTCTTCAGAAGGTATAAAAAAATCATTTTAAACCGTTAAAAGTAAAAGTTTTGATCACGTTTTGCTTAAAGTCTCGATGTTTCCACTGGAGTGACTTTCGGTTTTTGCCTCTCATTTAAAAAAGACAAACACAACCTGAGTACAGGTAGTCCCCGATTTACGAGCGAGATCCGTTACAACGAGGCGCTCGTAAACCGGAAATCTCGTAATTTGGAACGGCCGCCATGTCTCTCGTAAATCCGGAATTTCGCTCGTAAATTGGAACGGTTTCGCTAGCGCGACTACAAACACTCTATTTTCATCCAAAAACTGCTTATGAGTGCATAAAAATGATCGGAAACGTGTGTCCATATGTTTATCTAACTAACTGTGGTGAAAAAACACATGAAAACTCAGTATTTTTTGCGTTTTTTCCAAAAATTCGCCAGCTCGTAAGTCTGGAACCTCGTAGATCAGAGCGCTCGTAATTCGGGGACTACCTGTATTGTACATTTTCATTGAACTATCAGCAAGAAAGCAAACCTGTTTCCACTAGGGCTGAACGATTTTGGAAAATAATCTAATTGCAATTTTTTTTCTATAAATTGCAATTGCGATTTAAAACGCAATTATTTTTTTAATAGCTTCTCAAGTACAGGGGGTCCCCGACTTATGAGCGCTCTTACTTACGAGGTTCCGGACTTATGAGCTCACTAACGAGCAGTAAATTTGCAAAGAACATACAGAAAATACAGCACTTTTATGTGTTTTTAGATGAAAGTGTGTTAGCTAACCGTTTGGAAACAAGTTTCTGAGCATGTTTATGAACTAGTATGAACGTTTGTGTTGAAAAACGAGTGTTCGTAGTAGCGCTAGCATAAATTTTCAGACTTACGACCGAAAATCCGGACTTACGAGAACACGTGTTTCATGTTCCGACGTATGAGATTTTCGTCTTACGAGACAGTCGTAGTAACGGAACTCGCTCGTAAGTCGGGGACCCCCTGTATTTTTCAACAAACAGAAGCAATAAATCAATCTGTTTTATAATAAACAATGTCAGATTTATTTAAAGCAGAGATTACAATAAAGCAAACAAATCTATGCCTTTTCTTTTCACCATTTCTATTTTTTCTTGTTTCATAAACATAATAGTAAACATGTTATGTGAACTTCCCAACTACTGTCTGAACTTCACATGACAGTTAATAAATAAATATAAAAAAATTTGATATAAAAACATTACTGTTTGAAGTTCAAACAGTTCGGTCAGTGATCCCTATCGGCTGATACTTTGCTTACTTGAAGTTGAAGCACTGTTGGTTGTTGTCATTCTAGCCATATAACCATCGTAAATGTCTTTGTGGTGTTTTTTTTTCTTTAAGTGTTGATAAAGATTTGTGTCACGTGACCAGTCAAATTGTAGCCTTCGCGATTAGAAAATCTCATTTTATCATATTGCAATATTATTGCAAATGCAATTAATTGTTCAGCTAGTTTCCACCAAGCACGGTTCTGATAATGTCTGTCACTTTGAATACTGCAGAAGCCGCAGGGCCATATTTCATGATCTGAAGTACCCGTCCTCCATTTTGTACAGCCAGTAGACTTCATATTGTCTCCTGCGACATACTATCAACCCCACAACAGCCCGCCGAGCCTTGTAAACACCGCCGCGGAACAATAAAGCACTCCATTGGACTCGTGACCCCCATTGCTACACAATAGTAGTGGACTCATAAAAAGTCAGTTATCTCGAAGCGGGGCGACCTCTTTAAGACTCGTGAGGAGAGGAGGATGCTGTTCAGTGCAGTTTTGTGTCTTTGGCTTTGAATTGAGCGTGGATCATGAGCTCGTCGACCATCCAAAGTGAGAAATGAGCTGGTTTCCTCCCTGAGATGTTTCCAGTCTTGCTTTGATTGGTGCGTAAAACCAAAGATTTGCTTTTGGTGCGATTGCTCAATGGAGGATTTTTTTTTTACTGAGGCGTGCACTTTAAGAGCAAGGGGAGGGCGAGAATCTCACAAGGGGAGTGGCAGCAAGGAACTTGAGCAGGTTTAAAAGGCCCACGCTCCCCGTGTGACCTGTGTAAAATCAGAGCCTGCCTCTCCAACCCCGGGCAGTGGCCATTGTGGAGCTGCTGCGTGAGACGGACCTCCTGGGTCTCTGCAGGACGCGTCCGGTCTCCTCTTTGTGGGACGAGGCAGAAGAAAGTGCAAAGCTCGGCCATCTTTTTCTGAGTGTGGATCTGTGTTTTAGGGTGAGCCTGAGGTGACGGAGAGCTCTGCAGCCCACGGACACCAGCACAAATCACTGTAGCCAATCAGGAACGTCCGAGTCAGCTGGTTTCAACTCTACAGCTCTGCGCACGCAGCGCGGGTTCACCTTTACTACGGGTTTAGGTGCCAAATGCTGAAAATAAATGTTATTTTACTTAAAGATTGTTGCTGATGCGTCAAAACAAAAGCATCATCTCGCTGCTGTGACGTGTCCAGAAAGAAACTTTATGCTCTTTATTTACAGGACTACACATTTACGGGATTGTCCTGTGTGTGTTTGACGTTGTCATCAAGGTTCTTTATTGTTGTTCACATCACATGTGGTACATGAGGTGGAATGAAAGTGTGTACCGGTACTCAAGGTCCCAGTCACACCCAAAAATAGCAAAAATATAAAGTATAAAAAAAGAAACAGTATACAAGAATCTAAACAAAAATAATATAATGTTGTGTATTAAACAGCAGCCTGAACATGAGTCTTGTTGTGAGCAGGCGGGTGTGAATACAGCAGCTCAGATAAAGTGTCTGATGTTCCTGGGCTTTTATTGTTTATAGTCTTATATGTTTTATTTCAATTTTATTCATCTTATTACTAATACTCTAATGCAGGTGTCAAACTCAAGGCCCGGAGGCCAAATGTGGCCCTCGTTGACATCGCATCTAACCCCAAGACAATATGTTAAACGTAAAATACTTTTATCACTTTAATTTTTTCAGTAATCTTTGATTATGATGTCAAAAGTACAGCAGAGAACGTCAAATGAGGCCAATTAAACTTTTGTTGAGGAACCTGCAACCAAGAAAAGATGTTGGGCATCTAACTTGACAATGTAGATTTTGAAACTGGCCCTTAGTTTGAAAAAGGTTTAAATTTGGCCCCCATTTGTAAGTGAGTTTGACACCCCCTGCTCTAATGTTTTATCATAGTTTTTTTTACCTTCAGATTTTAAACAGCTTGACTTAATACGGACAAAAATTTTAATATACCAGGTATTTTAAAACTTGTACAAATGGCAATAAACTCTATTCTATTTAAACTACAAATAAATAAATACACTTTGTTGGTTTCAGACATTTCAACACATTGCCTTAATAAAATATTCTTAATTTCTGGGCTTTGTGAAACGTTTACAAGGTACGGTAAAAAAAAAAATATATATATATATTTTTTTTGGTTTAATGGCTCAGTAATTACACTAAAATGATCCATAAAGCAAAGAATAAAACCATTATTTTACACAATTATATGTAATAAAAATGGGTTAATGATAACATGGTCTAACATTTACAACTGTTATCTTTATTCTGTCTAAAAACCCATCTATTAATATTGTTAAATCACACACAAAAAAAAATAATAATAATAATGACACATAATTTATTTATTTGGAATATAAAAAGGGCTATTTTCAACTTTGAGGATCTAAATAAATACTTGAAGATATCCTACGCTGTAATTTCCTTTGGGACTAAAAACCATCATTTTACAGGTGGATGAGGAGAAAACATGCAGGTTCCAACAAAAAGGAAACAGAAAATGGAGTGAAAGTTCTTATCAGTAAATTAAAAAATATATATATTTGTCTGTATTTAAAGACTCTTTAAGGTTTTGAACTCTTTATTTTAATTTTGCTGCTTCAAACCTTCTCAGGGTCCCTGCATTAAATTTGGACGTGTTTGTTAAATTGTTATGGATTACCGTAAATGAAGACCTCACCTCCGTGACATTAGTTGTGATTAATTTCTTGTTTAATATTTGCTGGGTTTGTAAACCTGAACATGTTTAAGACATGTTCTCTAACACCGAGGTTGTTTTTGATCTCTTTACACGTTTTTAAATAAAAAAATTAATGTATTTCTTTCCATTTGAAGCAGTAAATACAAGGACATAACTAGAATGTGTAGTATGTAAATAAAATTATCTCTGTGGACATTATTAATGGATAAAAAAGGTTGGGGGCAGGGGGGCACAGGTGCCAGCTAATCTGCCCGTACGATCAGTTTCCGTTGCCAAAGTAAAAAAAAAAAAAACTCACCACCAAAAATGCACGTCACAGTGTTTGACTGTCCATCCAGTTGAGACCAAATGATCAATGAAGCAAAACTGAATCAATAAAAACTCCCCGAGTCAGAAGGTTTGCTTGAAATGACCCTGCAGTGACCTCGTACATATGACTGAAGGTGAAGCGGTGGGGCAAAAAGGTGGTTTGTGTGTGTGTGTGTGTGTGTGTGGGGGGGGTCTCTAAAGCTGAAGAAGCAGTGATCAGTCCTGTCTGGCCAGAAAAGAGCCAATACTCATGTGGACAGCTCCTGCTGCTCCAAGTCTGCCACCAGATTCAGCAGCTATACTGACGTCCATAAAGGTGAGGAGGAGGCGCAGCGGAGATAAATGAACCCACGTTACAGTCTCTGCACCACAGACAATAGGAGCTCCCGCTGAGGAGCTGCTTATCAAAGGCCCGGGAGATGTAGAAGCAAAGGATTTTAATTGTCCATTAAGCATGCATAATACAGGCCGTGCCCCGGCAACGCAATGATACGTCCTGCTGGGATGTTGTTGTGGGGTCAGAGCTGACGCTGAAAAACAGCTGATGCTGTCGGCAGGACGCCAGCAGGACATCTTGTAAGCAGCGGCTTCTTCTCTTCTTCTACTTTTTTAAATTTTATTTTCCCATCGACTTTTCCCTTCTGCTGGGCAACCCCTAAAACTGACCCCACCGGAGCGTCACAACCTGAGGTCAATGCCTGGTCAGGTGTTCTGAGCCGCAGCAAGGAAGAAGGAAAAAAAAAAAAAACTACTAAAGCAAACAGGCAATCTACAAGTGGGACCAGTTTATCCAAAGGTAAAAGAGCAAGTCAAGGCAAACATTTTGTTTTCCCTTCAAAGGCGGCCCCGTGCTCGAACACGAGAGGACAACAATGGGCTCTGAGCGAGTCGCTCAAATCCCACTTTTATGGATGGTGAGTGATGGCGCGACTTATCGGGTCTGTTTTTATTGTCAGGACTGGGCTCGGTCAGTCCTGGTATCTCTGAACGCAAACATCAGCTCGAAGCAACAGCCAGTGTTGTTTTCGTTAACGATGACGAAAATGTTTCGTCGACGCCCCCTTTTTTCATGACATTAATGAGACGGTAACAAAATAAACACTGCTCTTTAAAGTGTCTGTGACATCATCTTCCTTCTTTTCATGAAATGATAGAAGATATAGATCTTGTATCATTCAACTATGTTTGTTTTTGCAAACAAAATGATAAATTAATGAAAATTCCTTTCAAACTGAGATTAAAATTAAAATCAGTGTTTCTTCTTGGAATATCCGACTACACGCGAATGCACCATCTGTGACGTAGGAGGATGAACCTCGAGTCTGCGTGTGCCATGATAACGCATCAATTCTCTGCCAGATCGCCTTTTTTTTGTATAATGCCGTTACGTTGTGTCGCATTTGGGTGTTCTAATATCATCAGTGAACAAGTGAGCCTTTTCACTTTCCCAAAAGATGAAATACTTCGTCAAGTATGGAATAAATAAAGCTGCCCCCGCTCTCGGAGCGCACTCGCTTCCTGAACAGGTAAGACAAAAAAAATACGGGTGCAGACCTAAATTAGAACCTGCTGTTTCTGCTCATCTAACTTCCTGCTTCCCAAACTGAAGACAAATCGCTCAAATCTTAACTTAGATTGATAATTTCGTTGTTTTATTTATTGTCCGCCATGAATATTTAATAGGGGCGTTCTAAAGACGTTCATCCTCCTACGTCACAGATGGTGCATTCGCGTGTAGTCGGATATTCCAAGAAGAAACACTGATTTTAATTTTAATCTCAGTTTGAAAGGAATTTTCATTAATTTATCATTTTGTTTGCAAAAACGAACATAGTTGAATGATACAAGATATATATCTTCTATCATTTCATGAAAAGAAGGAAGATGATGTCACAGACACTTTAATGACTAAAACATGACGAAATGTGTGTGAGTTTTCGTTGACGAGATGAGACTGTACGAAAATGTTAGTCGGTGGTCCGTCAATAATTTAGAATGCACAATATTTCTGCCCATAATTATATTCTGTGTCTGAAAGTTAGCTGTTTGGTCACGCCCACTGCTACCTGACCGCTCACCTTTGACTTCATTTCAAACTGGACCATGGCAGATGCTGCACGTTATACGAAGGGGCTCAAATTACTCAAATTAATTTGTAAAGACTAATATTTTCTTTTTATTTTAAAGACTAAAACTAGACTTAATTTTTTTTAAAGTTTTTGTCGACTAAAGCTGGACTAAAACCATTAAATATAGAAATAACTAAAACTGACTAAAACTAAGAAGTATTTTTGTCTAAAAGACTAAGACTAAAACTAAAATCAAAATGGCAGTCAAAAACAACACTGGGTACATGTGATGAAACGAGATTATGTACACAGGGTCCCAGTTACATCCAACAATAAAATGTAAAAGAAAAACATTAATAAGATCTAAGATATGAACTAAGAAAAACATCAACTAAAATAATAATAATAATAATAATGAATTCAATTTATAATGCACTTTTCATTAATAAAAATCTCAAAGTGCTACAATGTGTAACAAGGTAAAGGTAAAAAATAAAACAAGTGATAAAATCAAATAAAATCTATAATAATATCGACTAAGATCAAAGATAAAATCATGTAGATTTAGGCTTGCTTAAAAAATAAATAAAATAAAACAAGTGATAAAATCAAGTAAAATCAATAAAGATAACAGCTAAGATCAAAGATAAAATCATGTGAAAGCAGAATAGGCTTGCTTAAAAAGAAAAGTCTTAATGCCGCTTTTAAAGTCAACCAGTGACTGTGGAGCTCTCAGGTCGTCAGGGAGGGAGTTCCACAGGCGGGGGGCAGCCACACAGAATGCTCGGTCTCCCATGGTCCTCAATTTGGTCCGAGGAATATGAAGTAAATTACTGTTCTGTGATCGTAGAGACCGGGTGGATGAATATGGTGCAAGAATGTCCTTTAGATAGTCAGGTGAAGTTCCGTGCAAGCATTGATGGGTAATGAGAGCAGTTTTATATTGAATTCTGTAGGTGACAGGAAGCCAATGGAGGTTATGGAGAATGGGTGTAATATGATCAAATTTGCGAACTCTCAACAGAATCCTAGCTGCACTGTTTTGAATATATTGAAGCTTCTGAATGTTTTTGCCAGGGATACCAATAAACAGGGAGTTGCAGTAGTCGAGCCTGGAGGAGACAAAGGCATGGACAAGTTTCTCAGCATCAGGAAAAGTCAGAGATGGGCGAAGTCTGGAGATGTTTCGGAGATGGAAGAAGCAGGTTTTAAACAGATGCTTAATGTGATTTTCAAATGTGAGATGAGAGTCCATTTTTATTCCAAGATTTGTAACAGAGGTGGAGAGGGGGATGTCTTGACCAGAGAAGGAGATTGTTGTTAAAGTTGATGTTTGTACCTGGTGAGGGGTGCCGATCAAAATGGCCTCGGTCTTGGAGCAGTTCAGTTGAAGAAAGTTTTGATTCATCCATGCCTTTATTTCCTCCAGGCAGGCAGAGAGAGCAGTGAGTGCAGTGAGAGCAGTGAGTGAAGATGGAGATAGGGATGATGATGATGCTCCAGTCCTGATGTAAAGTTGTGTGTCGTCGGCATAGCAGTGAAAGGAAATGTTGAACTGATTAATAATTTGACCCAAAGGCAGCATGTAAAGGGAAAACAGCAGGGGCCCCAGAACTGACCCCTGAGGTACACCACAGGAGACACCGACTGTCTGGGAAGTGGCATTGCCAAGACTGACACATTCCAGCCTATTGGAGAGGAAAGATCTGAACCAGTCCAGGACAGTGTCACAGAGACCGACCTCCACATGAAGACGGTGGAGGAGGATACTATGGTCCACAGTGTCGAAGGCTGCAGTGAGGTCAAGGAGGACAAGGATGGAGGGAGAACCAGTGTCAGCAGCCATGAGGACATCATTTGTTACTCTCAGCAGTGCAGTCTCAGTACTGTGAGCTGCTCTGAATCCAGACTGGAACTTCTCATACAGAGAGTGTTGCTGTAGGTGTTCCTGCAGCTGAGCAGCAACTGCTTTCTCCAGCACTTTGGACAGAAATGGGAGGTGGGAAATTGGCCGGTAATTTGAAAAAATGTCGGGATCCAAATTAGATTTTTTCAGAAGAGGCCTAATGATGGCAGTTTTTAGAGGCAGTGGAACATGACCAGATTGTAGAGACTGATTTATTATTTGTGTGATTAATGGGCTAATTGCAGAGTGATTGGATTTTATGAGAGATGAGGGGAAGGGATCCAGGGCGCAGGATGAAGGCTTCATTTTCTTGAGGATGGTCTCCACCTCACTCTGAACAACTTCATCAAAGCTGCTCAGGGTCCCAGAAAGCAGACGGGTAGATGGCACACTAAGATCAGGGAGGTTGTGGAGCTGGGATCTGATAGTGTCAACTTTGTTTTTAAAAGATGAGAGGAACAGGTCGCATTTTTGAACAGAGACCTCATGAGTTTGTTTAATGGGATTAAGCAGATGAGTTATTGTGGTGAAGAGCTGTTTAGAGTTTCCAGGGCAGGTGTTGATGATGTTGGAATAATATTTGGAGCGTGCTTCTTTAAGAGAATAGGCGTACGCTTTCTGATGTTCTTTGTACGCTTGCTTATGTACCGAGAGACCAGATGATTTTACACGTCTCTCAATAGCACGGCCAGTTGCCTTCATCCTGCGCAGCTCACCAGTGTACCAGGGGGCTGAACGGGAGAAAGACACCAGTCTTGTCTTCAAGGGAGCATGTAGGTCCAGAAGCTCCTGGAGAGATTGGTTGTAATAATTCACAGAGTCATCTGCAGATGAGTGATTGACGGCGGTCAGGGCGTGAAGATCAGCAGACAAAACATCAGGGGAGATGTTTTTATAGTCACGGAACTGGATGGGTCGTTTTGGGTTAGAAGAAGGCGAAGTTGAAGGCACTTCCAGGGAGATGACCCTGTGGTCTGAGACACCCAGGTCATATACAGACAAGTTATTGATGAGTACAGTGTCTGTAATCACCAAATCCAGAGTATGCCCCCTGTTGTGCGTAGGGGCGTCCACATGTTGGGTGAGGTTGAGAGATTCCAAAAGAGACTTAAAATCTGTAGCCAGAGGGGAAGAGAGAATTGTCCATG